>PVJH01041094.1:0-15226 GCA_004026705.1 Nesogale talazaci
CACCCCCAATGAGACATGTGAGCTACCAGTCCTTTTAGCTTTTTGCTCCTTTCGTGTGTATACACGTGTGCTTCTATCTACTTGTTGATAGAATTGAGGCAATTACAGTTAAATTGGCTAAGTCTTAAGAATTTTGTAAAGGCAAAATAAGATCTGATTTGCCAAGGGACTTTGAAAATCCAGCTACAAGATGAAGTATAGCGGTCACAACGTCAGCCCTTAAACAACACAGGGATGAGGGGCACTGACACGTCCAGCAGACGAAAATCCCTGTGTAGTTTTTGACAACTCCCCAGCACCCAAACTTAACCAATAATCATCTACTGTTGATCGAAAACCCAACCAACAATGCAAACAGTTGACCAACTGATTTTGTATATTATGTGAAGTGTATCCTGCAACCACACGAAAGCTGCACTGCCAATATGAGCTAAAAAGGCATTTCACAAAAAGCGCAACATTTTCATACATGTGGGCATAGTTGCTGTGAGGGCTTCACAGACTCCTCTTGATCTCGTTTTCCACACGATCCCTATGCTGGATTCACTCACCCAGAAATGGTGGGCAACCACAGCTACAGACCTCCATCTATGGCTGATATTCATACTCTTTTCTGGTAATGTCATGCCTCTCCTCTGCATCTGAATCACACGCTGTATACCTAGTGCCTGGTATCTATCAAGGTTCATGGTATTACACCGAACATAGTGAATTGTGACAGATCAGTTCTTGCCCTGCAATCCCACATTTGGGGAGAGGTGATCAGCAGTCAGAGATGATTAGCATCCTGTGCTGTCAAAAAAAATCCTTCTAGAAACGGACTGGTAAAGTTCAAACCCATGTTCTCCACAAGTCAACTGTTTATTAGATTGTAAGGATGGTGGCTTGAACGCTTTTATTTCTGTCTCTATTTTCAAAGCAAGAATAGTTGGCTTTTGAGGTTTTTACAATTTCATGAGAACATGCCATTCACATCAATCAGGATATGATGATAGAAATCTAAGGTGACACAAACAGTCTGCCACAGACTGCCAACCTAAAGGTTGGGAGTTTAAACTCAGCCAGTGGCTCATGGAAGGAAAGGTCTGCTTCTGTCAGAGTTACAGCCATGGAAATCAGATGGAGTTGCTTTGCTTTGCAGTCCAGGGGGCCACCATGAATCAGGGGCTGAATCAAGGGCAGCTGAAAACAATAGCTTCTTAGGGTTGATAGACATGGCAGTAGGTATTAAGAAAGATAAAACCTTTTGCTATTTATTATGTCCACAATGGCAACATACATGTGTAATTACATACATTTAACTAACAGAACTCATCCCGACAAACATCATTTTATAGTCCTCGCCTGCCTTCATCCATTTCCCAACAGGACAAAGGAAGGTCTCTGTTGAGAAGGAGAGCCAGCATTCATTAGACGCAGGGCTTGACTGCCCTGTGTTCTTCTGGACAAAGTGCATTTAGAAACAGCAGTCTTTAATCCAGACTCCCGAGGGCCCGCTGGCCAAGACTTGGCATCCTAATCTTCGTTACCTGACTCATTTGTTGGGACCGAGCCTGAGGTGTTGGGCAGCTCCTTTCTGCCACTCAGTTCAGTCCGGTTCTCATCGTTCAGACCTGTGGATGGAGATCAAATTCCTTAATGGTTTTGCCTGTGTTTTAGGCGCCCATCTGGCAGAGAATGTTTCAAAAAGAAAATACTGAGTAAAGGGAGGAGGGGAATAAGAGGAGTAGAATAGTGTCACTAATAGGTCCCCCTTCCGCTTCCTCTATCCTGAAGGTTGAGGTGGCTCTGATCCATCGCCAGTGCTGGGGCTGGGACAACCACCCAAAGACCATCTGCACCATGGTGGGGCACACCCTTCAGGCCACCCCTATCCCCACTCCCTAACCCGTGTCACTGTTTCCTTGTTTGCACAAATGCCTTCTGCTACTCTTCCTCGCTCAGACGAATGGGGGTGGGGGGGGGAGGGGACAGCATTTTAGAGGCATTGGAGCCTCCATCAGTGGGGCCCTCATGACCAGGGGAAGCAGATGCCCTTCTCACCCCAGGAACTACTTCACCCCATGTGTGCACGTGGGAAGTAATCGTATACTGCGTCTCTGCCTGTGAACATTTTGGGGACTAGTGCTATTTCTTTAAAAAAAATTTTTTTTTAATAAATCATTTTATTGAGGGCTCGTACAACTCTTATCACAGTCCATACATCCATCTATTGTCTCAAGTACATTTATACATATGTTGCCATCATCATTTCCAAAGTATTTTCCTTATACTTGATTGCTTGGTATCAGCTCCTCATTTTCCCCCTCCCTCCCTCAGGAACCCTTGATAATTCACAAATTATTTTCTCAGGTCTTACACTGTCAAATGTCTTCCCTCACCCCCTTATCTATTATCCATCCCCCTGGGAGGTAAGTCACGGTGATCAGTTCCCCTTTTCTTCCCTCACCTTCCCCTTCCTCTTCTGGTATGGCTACTTTCAATACTGGTCGCAAGGAGTTTATCTGTCTTATATTCCCTGTGCTTCCAGCTCTTATCTGTACCTATGTACATGCTCTGATCTAGCTGATTAGTAAGGTACAATTAGGGTCTTGTACCTTAATTGTACCTGGGGGGGGGGGCGCGGCGGCACAGAGGAAGCATTAAAGAACCAGAGGAAAGTTGCATGTTTCATGAGTGCTACACTGCACCCTGACTGTCCCGTCTTCTCCCCACAACTCTTCTATAAGGGCATGTCCAATTGCTTCCAGATTGGCTTTGGGCCTCCACTCCGCACTCACCCCTCCTCATTCACATTATGATACCCCAGCCTGTGTCATCATGAGATGTTGATGAGATCAGGTAGCAGGCATCAAAGACCCCGAGTTATGTGCTATTTCTGTTGACCCAACCCCACCAATTCAATATTTATAATGTGAACCACCTAAAATGCCACACACAGGTTTTTTATTTTTAGAGATATAAAATATTTGAATAAAGCTTTTGTAGCCCTAAAAGGCATATATTTTAGTACCAGAATTTTTAATTGCTCTTACCTCTTATTCCCGAAGGAGGTGTGTGTTCAATATGGACAGAATCTAGAAAGTACAGAACCCAAACTTAGCATCTTTAAGGTCCAATGACAAATTTAGTGAATGTCTGAAAAACACATATATACGTATATGTATGCATGTATGTTAATCAAATTCACTGGCACCGATTCAATGCTGGCTCACAGTGACACTGCAGGACAGGGTAGAACTGCCTCAGTGAGTTCCAAGACTGCAGTTCTTTAGAGAAACAGACAGGCCTGTCTTTCTCTCTTGGTATGACTGGTGGTTTTAAACTGATGACTTTGTGGATGGCAGTCAAATTTGTAACCACCATGCCACCAGGGCTACACACACACACACATATACACACATACTCACACATTTGTTACGCATGAATTTGGCAGTGAATTTGCTTTATTTTGTGTGAAAACTCACACAAGTTGCTGCAGAAGCACCGGCATTACATCTCTGAAACTGGGATTCTCTCCCAGACTCTGTGGAGTGCTCTGTCCCACAGAAGGTATAACTCACACCCTCTTTCAAAAATGGAACCTTTTGGAATCCCGAGACAGAGTTGCCCTCAAAGCTTTTGGGTAAGGCTTGTGAATCTTTGCTAAGAGTCCAGACTGCCAGTCCCACCTCTTGCTGTGATGTCCCCTGGGGGACGTGGGAAATGCCCCTTAGAAGCTCACGGGCCCAACTTTCTTTATTTGTGAAACAGGGCAAACTTTTCAATGTCAAGATGAAAAGGGGCTCCTTGCATAAAGGTATTTCAGAATGCCACTGGGGGTCAAAAAGTCATGTCAATTGAATTGAATTGAAAAAATCCACCCCCCCTTTTTTTTTTTTTTCCTGTGAGAGGGTTGAAGGATCCAAAGCAGACACTCAATTCCCAGTCAATGACTGAGCAATAAATTGAGTTGAGAACCTGAAATCCTTCTTTATCTTGATGATTAGAGGATAATGATCAGGGCGTTTTATTTTTTAATCAAGTTTGTGCCCAAATCAAGAACTCTCCTGTGAGCCCCTCTTTCTCTTCAAAATAGAGTGGGAGGGATGGAAGTCGGTATATAGACCCAGTACTTTGCGCTCAGTAGTTTTACGATTGTTGTTGTTATTTGGTGTTGTAGAGTTGGTCCCGACTTTATGCACAGCGGAAGACAGCAGTGCCTGGTGCTGGGTTGTTCTTCCAATTGTAACTCTACAGTGCACAGTCACAAACCCACTGCCATTCATCAGGTAATCCTGCATGCAGAATTATGTATTTCTTGGCCTTTTCTGATGTGGTTCTCTGTCAGTCCAGGTAGATTAGAGGAACAAATTCATAGACACGCATATGGATATAAGAGTATGGTTTATATTCAAGAGGAATGGGACATGGAGAAAGCATCCCTGTCCAGTGCAGTTCAAAGTCATAAGTCCAATATTAGCCCATATGCCTGATATTAGTCTATAAAGTCTCCTTCCAACTCATGAAGTCATAGACTAGGGGGTGCAGAATCCCAGCATTGGCAGGGGTCTCCCCATGGCTCCTTGCTTCCAGGGCTCAGGGTCCATCAACAGCATCCACTGGTGGTAGAAACAACTCAGCGCTGACAGGGCTCTCCACGTGACTTCTCCAGCTTCAGAGGTCTGGTTCCATCAGGATAAGGCCGTGTGGCTTCTCCTCTGGCTTGTCCAGTTCTTGGGACGCTGCCATCTTGTCTTGTCCATAGTTCATCATCTCTGAGACTAACTCCCAACAACTACGGAGATAGCTTCTTATCTTCACCAGGGAAATATCGTGAGATTTCCCAGAAGTCTCAGGAGAAAGTCATGCCCACACGGAGGAGGCCTCATTGGCTACTCAATAGCTATCTCCAGATGAACAGGCTAGACTCCACCCCTACATCTCAATCATGAAATTAACATAAGCACATGACCGCCACAGGTTTCAAGGAGGGGGGGCGCAGAATTGGGATCTCCAGGGTTAACTGGATCCCTGTCTGTGGACGTGGACCCTCACATCTTGGTCCAGGACTTACCCTTCTTGGCAATCCACCTTTCCAGTGCTGAGCGTGAGGTTCCCGGGCGCTCGTCCTCCTCACTGGATCCTGAAGTGTCTCTGTGTCTTGCCACTGCAGAAAGGAACAAATGTCACCTGGAGGCTTCCGCACAGGGCAGAGGAACCAAGACAGAAGGGAATCTTGTGAAAAGATAATCTACATACAACCCTCTCCCTAAGGGACAGACAATAGAAAAGTGGGTGAAGGGAGACATCAGCCAGTGTAAGACATGGAAAAATATTGATAGTTTATAAATTATCAAGGGTTTGCGAGGGAGGGAAAAATGAGGAGCTGATACCAAGGGTTCAAGTGGAAAGCAAATGTGTTGAGAATGATGATGGCAACAGATACCCAAGTGTGCTTGACATAATGGATGGCTATATGGATTGTGATGAGTCATACCAGATCCCGGTAAGATGATTTTAAAAAAACCACAGCGCTGAACTTCTAGACAAAACTACCTTTATTCTCAAAGCTCCATCATCTAATTTGAATTCGTGCCATCTAAAGCTTAGCTTTTTATTCTTCAGAATCTCTTTCTCTCTCTATCCCCTCCTGGTCGTTGAACATTTTATTGTGGTCAGGGAGAAAGCTTACAGAGAAAATAGGCTTTTCATGTAAGCATCTGTACACATTTGCTTTCTTGTTGAGTCCTGGATTTTCCTATGCCAGGACCATATCACCTGAAAATAAGCATTGTTTTGCCTCTCCCTTTGGATACCTTTTATTCCTCTTTCTTCTTGCCTTATTACATTGGCAGGAATTTCAAGACAAAATTGATTGAATATTCAAGGGTAACTGTGGTCCCCATTTGCAAAGGGAATACTTTCCATTGTTTTCTTATTTGCCTTTAACTTTACAGAGGAATTTCCCTTCTACTTGAAAGGTTTTATCAGGAAAGGTTGTTGGATTTTATCAATTTTATTCGAATTGATTGATAAGGCGTGATTCTTCCCCCCCACCCCCCGTTTTATTTATGTAGTAGATTTGTGGATGGGTTTACTAATGCCAAAACGTCTTTGTGTATCTGATATGAATCCCACTTGGTTATGATGATGTATTATTATTACTTTTGATATGATGCTGGATCCTATTATCAAGGATTTTGTGGGGAATTTTTGTGTCTATGTTCATGAGGGATATTGATTTATATTTTTCTTTTTTTAGTGGTGTCTCTGCCTGGATTTGCTCTCAGGATTATGTTTGTTTCATAGAATGAGTTCAGCAGTATTTTATTCTTTTTGAGTAGAATTGGTGTCAGCTCTTCTTTAAATGCTTGGTAGAATTCTCCAGGGAAGTTCTTTAGAATACAATCCTTTTTGTTACTGTTGGGAAGTTAGACAATCTTTTTCAGGACTTGTTCTATTGTTGTTGCTGTTATGATGGATTTGTTCCAGTGCTGTTTGGATTAGTTTAGGTAGGTGGAATGTTTATAGAAATGTGTCCATTTCTTTTTGGCTTTAAATTTTGTTGGAATTTAGTTCTTTGAAGTATTCTGTTTATTCTTTTCATTTCGGTTTGTTCTGTTGAAGCATTGTCCATTTCCCTTTTCCTTCATGTTCTTTGCATCATCTTTGCTTTTGGGAAAATTGGTGTGTTGGTTTTATTAATCTTTGCAAAGATGCAAAGTCTAGTTTTGTTGAGCTTTTCTATTATCTTCATATTTAATTTATTTGTACTGTAATCTTTGTTATTTCCGTTTCCTGGTGAACATAGACCTTTTATGTTGTTATTTTTCTGGCTATTTGCGTTATTATATTGTTATTTTTTTAAATGTATTTTCCTCTATAAGTTGACCTGTAAGCATAGCTTTTTCTGTATCTCAAGAATTTCAGTATGTTGTGCATTCATTATCGCTTGATTCTAGAGTGTTTAAAAACAAGGTATGATTCCGTTTCCATGTATTTGATTTTTCCCCTTGCTATTATTCCTGCTATGGATTTCTCCCTTTGTAGCACTGTGATCTGTAGAGATACTTTATACAATTTTGATGTTTTAAAATTCCATTGAAGGCTTACTTTATGGTCCAACATGTGGTTTATTTTGTCGGATGACCCAAGGCCCAGTGCTGTTATTGGGTGGAGTGCTCTGCGTGAAGTTAAGTTGATTGATGGTGTTGCTGAGATCTATCTGAAGCCGTGTCAACCTTTTCCCTGAGTCGTTCTGTTCCCTCTTTTTGCTTTAGAGGTGTCCTTATTGACAGATTGATGTCGCCAGATCCTTATTTTCAGCCTTCAAGGTTTATTTCATTCTGGGAAATTCTTTATATGGGTTGGCTTCTGGGTGACGCTGTCCTGCGTCTTCATCTCAGGCTGTTGGCTGCCACTGTTGTTTCCCTTCTCTCTGAGGAACTCTCTCCAGCCTTTCTCATAAGGGTGGTCTGATTGTACCAATTCCCTTAAATCTGCTTCTCTGGAAATTATTTTTGCCATTGACTTTGAGGAATAATTTTTCTGGATATGTATATTTTTGGCTGGTAACAATTTTTCTTGAATAGTTTTATATATGTCATCCTAGTGCATGTTTTCTGCTGAGAAATCAGAACCATGTTTTATTGGTTCCCCTTTGCAGACGGTATTTTGTCTTTCTCTTTGCTGCTCTCAGGATTCTTTTTTTGGTGTGTTTGACTAATGTTTGATTTTTAGGTGTCTTGGGGATTTTGTATGGGGGGAGGAGGTCTATCTTGTTTGGGGTTCCTTGAACTTGAATAGACAACTTCTTGCTTTTCTGATATTAAGGATGTCTATTGTCAACAAATCATTGATAAAATTTTCTGTATATATATGTATATATATATTGTCTCAGTTACATGTCCTCTTTAATGTACCTCACATAATTTTTCAGACTTTCTTCATTTTTCTTTAACAGATTGTTATCTATTAGCTTGATATAGATAATGATTTAATTTCTATTTATCTGATTCTGTCTTGCACTGATTTAATTTAATTTCTTTGCTCTTCCAATGAGAAATCTATTTCTGAATTTCTAATGCTCATTTTCTGGATTTTTGTTTGCTGTTTATGTATGGTTTCTGATTTTCTTTTTCTTTGTCAATATGCTTTAAAAATGTTTCCCTGAGTTCTTCTAGCTTCTATCTGAGTTTTTTTCTTTGATTATGGCTTTTGATTTCTTATTTTTTGGTCACAGTTTTGTTGACACTTCATCCACGTAGCATACAATGCAATAGTTCAGTGCAATTGTACAATCATGACCATGATCAGTTTTAGAACATTTTCTTCTTCCCTGTACTCATTGTTATTTGTGTACTTATTGTTTTTAATTGGGGCAGAAATAGACACAACAAAACATTCTCCAATTCAACAACTTCTGCATGGATTATTTAATACTGTTGATTATATACTTCTCGTGTTGTACAACCATTATTGATATCCTTTTTCCAAATTATTCCACCATCATTAACATAAACTCAATGGGATTTCTTGTTTCCTGTGTTTTCAGTGATCATTTTCTTCCTTTCTTTTCTTCTTCGCATCACTGCCCTGATGGGAGTAGAAAGCCCAGCCTTGCTCCTGGAGAGCTGCGGCTGGATTTGAACCGTCAACCCTGTGGGCTGCTGTCCTGCATACAACCACTGCACCACCAGGGCTCAGCTTCATTGATCATTTTCTTCATCTGTTGATGTGTTCTTTAAATCATAGCAGGTAGTTCCGGGACCATACTTTCTGGTCTTGCATTTTGGTTACTTCCTTGAGCCATCTCATCCTGTACCTTAGTGCGATTGAGGTTGTCTGAAATCTTAGAGACATTGTGGCATTATTGTATCTGTGGATTATATCTTGGTTGGTTTCACGGTGATGTTTTGTTTTGTTTTACATAGCTGGGTGGGGTGTGTGTGAATGCTACTCAGATCACTAGTTCGAAAGCCTGAGGCACTCACCATCTGTCACTGGGTGGGCAGGGTAGCAGAAGGGTACAGGTCTTTGCATACCATCATACAGAACAAGTGAGGGAAGATGTTGTCTGTCATTGATCCAGTAGTTCAGGGACAGATAATGTCTCCAGAAGATGGTGCCTCATTTCAAATTTAGCTAAATTTTTTTCTGCCCGATGACCCCAGAATATCCGTTACAGTCCTAACAGTCTTCATTTAATAATATATTCACTCATTTATATGCTAGTGTTGTGGTTGGTCATAAGACTGACGAACACCAACACCTCAATCATCTTGTGTCCTGAACTATCATCAGCACTCCTCCCAGAACCTGATATCTGGGGGGAGTTTGATGAACATTTGGAAATTTTTTTTGATCAGAGCATGGGATAATAATAACTACAGTAGGTGTGGCTAGTTAGTTAGGATGTGGTCAAAGAGAGACAAGGGGGGCAAAGAGGAACAGCAGCAGCCATAGGATGGTGGTGGTCTGAGCAGATGCGTGGACAGGAGAGTGACAGAAATGGGTCACTATTGACTGTCAGATGGCGGGAAGAAATAGAGAAAACACTCTCTTTGGGCAGCTGGTCACTGGTCAATGTAATTCTGGATGACCACAGGTGAATACATGGTTCCTGCTTCAACTCAGTGCAAGGGGTTCAGGTGGAGAGGGTGTGCAGTCCTTAGCAGTCAGTGTTAAAAGCTTCCATCTCATCTCACAGGCTCACATGCTTTCCTCTTTAGGTTGGTCCCTAACCCAAATGACCAAGGACCATGCCAGGTGAGTGGTTCTATCTCTACTTCATGATTCCCTTCTTGCTTGGTTGTTATCTGAGTCTGGAGTTCATAGATCATGTTTTGCTCACCATGCTTCACTCCAACTTGTCTATGTTGTGTTTCTTTCTCACGGAGAATTCTGTGAAGTTGTCTTCCTATCATTCTCACTTGTAAGGTCTCCAAATGGCAAGACTGTTGGGCTGACTGGCAGGGTATCTTTGTTAAATATTTTTCTTCTTTCACTTTTTTTCTCTCAGTGTTTCTTCCAACCAATTTTTATCTAACTCCTTAATCTTTCACTTGATGCTCAGAGTCCCAGGAAAACCAGTAGTATCTGTTTTCCTTGGTTTCTTGAGTCGTTGTTGTAGAGTTGTATTTAACTTGATCACCAACCTAGCTCCACTGCTCCCCTCACTATTGTTTGAGTCGACCACTGCCTGTCACTTTATCATATTGGGCTGGCTTGTGTGGTTTTAAGGTACTGAAAGCTGTATCATGGGCATTTCAGATTCCAGCAGAGTCACCCATGGTGAACAGGTTTCAGAAGAACTTCCAGACTAAGACAGACTAGGAAAAAAAGGGTTGGTGATTTATTTCTGAAAATTAGCCAGTGGAAACACTGTGGCTCATTAACAGAACACTAACTTGTTTAGTGTGGACACGCTACCAAGTGGGGCCCACTGAAGGAGGAGGTCATGTTTGATAAAGTACAGGACCAACCAGGGCAAGGGAGACCCTCAAGGAGACAGATTGGCATAAGATCTGCAACAATGGACGTGGACCTTCTGGAGATTGTGGGGATGGTGGAGGACTGGGCCACGTTTGTGCTGTTGTATATACAGTTGCCATAACTTGAAGTTGACTCAACAGTGACGACAACATGGCTTTAGTGTAAGACTGAGAGAACTCACTAGCGATGAGCTTCTTGGCGTTGTCTTCACCCTCAGTCGTCTTAGACCGCATTCAATTCCTTCTTTTACTAGTCTCTAAAGATTTTGAGCTTGTTGGATCATTGGCTTTCTATTTATTTGCCCTTTGTTTTCCTTCTAGAGATAATGTGGCAGTATGGTATTGAAGACAGCAGATCCTCACCTGGCTGCTACCCTGACTACCTGAAGCAGCCTCATCCCCGGCACCCTAAACATCCTTGGACTGTTTACTTTAGAAAATGAGAATAAAATCTGTTTCAGGTTTCAATCATTAACTTCTTTGGAGTCCTAGGCTATAGACGTGGGCCTTCCTGACTCATCAGCCCAGTTGCTGTCAAACAGACTCTAGCTTGGGGCAGTCCCACGTGTTTCAGAGCGGATGTGTGTTCCATTGGGTTTGCAATGGCTGTGATCTTTCAGAAGTTGATGGTGAGGTTGTTCTGGGTTGATTCAAATGCCAACCTTTGGGTTAGTAGTTGAGTACAAACTGTTTGTACACCCAGGGTTTCACTCGTACCTAAAGCAAAAATTAAAATATAAACTGTCTCAAATGAAAACAAACTTCCATTTTGCTTTGGCGGTGATAACCAAGAATTAAAATGAAACTTCTATAGAAAACAATGTTCATTTGCAATCTTAAAAGGCCTTATTTTCTCTTACCTCTTTTTGCAGTACTTTTTCTGAATAGGGGTGATTTTCTGAGATCTATGGAATCTATCAATAAAGGGGAGAAAAGAATTATCACACACAAAAGATTTATAATTTTTATGGCATATTCATAGTGCAGATGGGATTTCAATCAGAATCATATATATTTTAAATTTTGTATAACTGGCCTTTTATTGGTTGTTTTGAGATCAGTCTAGAGACATTATGAACCATTTGCACACACTTAAAAATAATTTTGTTGGGGGCTTCTATAGCTCTAATCACAATCCATCCATCCATCCATTTTATTAATCACATTGGTACATTTGTTGCCATTTCTGTTTGCAACACATTTTCTTTCTACTTGAGCCCTTGGTATCAGCTCCTCTTTTTATACTCTTTCCTTCCCCCATCCTCCCTCTGTCATGAACCCTTGATAATTTATAAATGGTTATTTTCTCTCATGTCTTACATTGACTGATGTCTTCCTTCACCCATTTCTCTGTTGTCTGTCTCCCTGGGAGGGGGTTATATGTACATCATTGGGACAGGTTGCCCTTCCTTTCCTCACTTTCCTCTTCCACTCCTGATATCAATTGCTACTCTTAATATTGGTCCTTAGGGGGTTATCTGTCCTGGATTCCCTGTGTTTCCAGCTCTTATCTGTACTCAGGTACATACTCTGGTGTAGCTGGATATTTAAGGTAGAAGTGAGGTCATGGTAGTGGTGCAGGGGAGGAAACATTACAGAACTAGAGGAAAGTTGTTTGTTTCATTGGTGCTATACTGCAGCCTGACTGGCTCATCTCTTCCATGTGAACCTTCTGTAAGGGGAGGTCCAATTGTCTACAGATGGGCTTTGAGTCTCCATTTTGCACTCCCTCTCATTCACATTGATATGATTTTTTGGTTCTGGGTCTTTGATGTCTGGTACCTGATCCCATTGACACCTCATGATCACACAGGTTGGTATGCTTCTTCCATGTCGACTTTGTTGTTTCTCAGCTAGATGGCTGCTTGTTTATCTTCAAGCCTTTAAGACTCCAGATGCTATATCTTTATAGCAGGGCACCATCAGTTTTCTTCATCACTTTTGCTTATGCACCCATTTTGTCTTCAGTAATTGTATCGGGAAGATGAGCATCATAGAATGCCGTGTTACTAGAACAAAGTGTTCTTGCATTGAGGGAGTACTTGAGTAGTGACTCAATGTCCTTCTGCTACTTATACCTTAACATATAAATATATGTATATAGATCTATTTCCCTTTCATTATATATAAATATACTATATAGGCCTGTATTTAGACCTCTATAAATGCCCTTTGCCTCCTAGTCCTTTCCTCTATTTCCTTTTACTTTCTTCCTGTCCCACTATCATGTTCAGCCTTCTTTCAGTGTGACCGTCATGTACTTTGGTGTCAATTTCATGATTGAGAGTGTAGGGGTGGAGTCTAGCCTGTCAATCTGGAGATAGCCAAGGAGACCTCTGTGTGGGCATGGCTTTCTCTGAGAATTCTGGGAAGTCTTGTGGTATTTTCCCCACAGAGATAAGAGACTATAGACTCAGTCTCTTGGAGAAACTGTACTGACAAGACAAGATGGTAGCATAGATCCTGAGTCCTGGAGGAGCCAGAGGAGAAGTCACATGGCTTACCCTGATGGAACCAGACCTCTGGGGCTGGAGAAGCCACATGGAAACTTCTTTCAGTGTTGAGATGCTTGGGAGGCCACAGGGAGATCCCTGTCAGCACTGAGATGCTTCTACCACCACTGGATACACGAGACTGCACTCACTGGCCTGTGATTGCCCTGGCATCATTACATGAGCTTTCTGAGTCTGAAGAGGACTAATGGATTGCTATCAGACATATGGGCTAATATCGGGCTTGTGGACTTGGACTGGATTGGGTTGGGATGCTTTCTCAATGTCCCGTCTCTCTTGTATATAAACCTCTCCTTTATATACATATGTGTATTTATGAATTTGTTTCTCTAGTCTACCTGGACTAACACATTCAGGTTTCAGCAATGCCTTTCAGTTACATTGCCCTTGATCAAACCCTACCAGGCATCCTATGTCCTCCTAACCATCGATTTTAGATCGTGTGTAATTCCCTTGTCCCTGGGTTTGTTAACATCCACTTCTATTTCTTGCCTCCTCCTCTCATGTGTCCCCCTCACTCCCCTTCTCCCCCGCCACCCATCGCAGCTATAGGTCCCGTTGTTTTTTCCCTCCGAATTGTTTATCCCACCCATCTTATCTAGACTCGACATGTAGAGACAATAATAAACACACAAACAAGACAGAACAAAATAAACCCCCAAAACCACACAACAATAACAACAACCAAAAAACCTAACAAAAAATAATAATAATAATAACCACCCTATAAATAGTTCCAGGTCTGTTTGTTGACCGTTGAGTGTTTTACATGGAGTCTGGTGGGGTGCCACGCTTTTGGCCCCAAAGTCTAATTTTGGTTCCCTGGGAGCTTCATTGCTCTGCTTCCCTTGCTGCTTTGTTGCACACCCTTAGCGTTTTGCCCGGGTGTGGTGGAGTCAGAGCCGGCACAGTTCCCACACTGTGCCACCAGCGTTGTCCCTCATGTCACTATGGGTCAGGGAGGGACGTCGTGTCTCCCGCTGGGGCCAGGTCTATGATCCTCTCCGTGCGTTGGCTTCTCTGAGCTGGAATATCCTCTTCAGGGCTTGGTGAGCCAAGATGTGTACACAATTCTTAATGCTTGTACCCAAATCCTCAAATGGCATGTAGCTAAAATCTGTTTCTAAATCCCAGTGACTTTCTAGCTTTAATTTGGAGGCAAATTTTAAAAAAGAGAGATTATGAAGTACCATTCTCTTCAAATGTTGATAAGCTGTTAAACCTTGCGTGCCACTAAATTCACAATTTAATGTCACACACACCACACACTCAAATGGAATGTTATGTTGACACCCAAGACAGTCAAATCTTCCCACAATTCCACATCCTACTTTTTCTGGTTTTACCAAACATGAACAACCAGTACATGATTTCGTATCTTTTTACAAAAGCATTTGAACTTAGAAAACAATGGGATGAAATGAGATTTTCTCTTTAAATCTGTTTCCAGAGTTACTAAAAGCCTGCCTTTACAATATAGTGGATAAAAAGCATTCCTCTGAAGTATAAGGAAATAAGGGAAAGAACTGGGGAGTAAAGGGCATTTGCAGAGGTTTAAGTACAGGTATGTTTATAGGTGCATATATTTATATATGACGAAGGGAAAATAGATCAACATGCATATACTTAGAGGGTTAGTATTAGGACAGCAGATGGGCATTGGACCGCCACTCAAGTACGACCTCAATTTCAGGAAACTACATATGACCTTCTCTCTGGGGTATGGACAACAGGGAAGTAAGTGAAGGGACACATCGGACAGTGTACGATTTGAAAAGGTAATAACAATTTGTAAATTATTAAGGGTTTATAGGTGAGGGGGAGTGGGGAGGGAAGGGAAATGTGGGGAGCTGGTACTGGGGGCCTATGTGGAAGGAGGATGTTTTGAGAGTGATGATGGCAACAAGTATGCAAGTGTGGCCTGCATACAATTGATGTGTGTATGGGAGTTGTATGAGTCCCCAATAAAATGATTTATTGAAAAAAAGAGGGGAAAGGAGGAGCTTAGACCAAGGGCTCAAGGAGAAAATATTTGGAAATGAAGATGGCAGCATGTGTACAAATATGCTTGATACAAATGATGTATGGAATGTTATAAGAGCTGTAAGAGCCCCTAATTAAGTCATTGTAAAAAAGAAAAAAAAATCAAAAAAAAAGAAAAGAAAAAATTGAATAAAAGAGAGAGAAAAGAATATATATTCTTACATATATAGAAAAATAATTACTAGCAAAAAACAC
>PVJH01041095.1:0-15222 GCA_004026705.1 Nesogale talazaci
TCTAAACATTTACATTCTATTTGAGCCCTTGGTATCAGCTCCTTTTTTGAACTCCCCCCCCCAACCTCATGACCCCTTGATAAATTATAAATTATTTGCATCAGAAGACTCCAAACTAACAAACAAACATTGTTGAGAACAAGGGAGATTGGATCAGAGACTCCAAGCCCATCAGTAGACAATGGGACATTCCTGCACAGTATAGCACTGATGAAATGTACAATATTCTTCTGGTTCCTTGAGGCTTCCTCACCGGTACTATCATGACCTCAGTCCTGCTTTTCACAAGGTGCTGGACTGAAGCATGTAAACCAGTGCAGATAATTGCTTAGGATACACAGAATCCAGTTCAGATAAACCCTGCAAGAACAGAAATGGGAGTATCAATACCAGGAGGAAAGGGGGAAAGTGAGGAGAGGATGGGGTAAGAAACTGGGGGTAGGGAGTCATTGGTAAGTGCAAGATATGACGCTAATCATGTTTTATAATTTATCAGCATATATTTTGTACTACCAGCACATGCTCAGTCCCCACTAGAGGCTATGGCTATCATACTGGAAAGCACCGAAATCATTCCAAACTCATTGCCTTCAAGGTGAATCTGACTCAGAGTCATCCAATAGGACAGAGTAAAACTGCCCTCGTGTTTCTGAGATAGTAACTCTTTTTTTCTCTTTTCTTTTCCACTTTATTGGGAGCTCTACAGATATTATAACAATCCATAGTTCAATTAGATCAAGCATGATTGTCCAATTGTTAGCATCATCATTTTCAAAAGTTTCTTCTTGCACTCATTGGTATGAGCTTCCCTTTATCCCTTCCTTATCCACCAAGAACTCTTGCTATTATATTAATTATTATTGTTATGTCTCCCCAACCTCATATCTTACACCCTCCAACGTATCTGTTCACCTGCCATTCTGTTATTCGTTCCCTTTGAGTGGGGTTATATAGTCATCATTGCTAGTAGTTCCTCCTTCCTCCCTCCCTCCTCCTCTTTCTGTACCCTCAGGGAATCATTACTCCCATTACAATACCTATCTTGGATTCCATGCATAGAATGATCTTTTTTGGGAGGGGCATCACTGCCCCCTGGTTTTGGGAGCAGGAAGCCCAGCCGTGCTCCTGGAGAGTGCTGCTGGATTTGAACCTCCAACTCAGTGGGCTGCAGTCCTGCGCACAACCACTATGCCACTGGGGCTCAGCCCGAGTGATCTTAATTATATACACAAATATATGCAGGTCCAACAGGATTAATGAGGTAAAACTAAGAGCATAGTGATAGGCAGAGGAAATGTTAAAGAACTAGAGGGAACAAAAATAAAAAATATATTAAATTAAAAAAAGAATGAGAGGAAAGTTTTGTGTTATAACAATGCTGCACTGCTACCTGGATATGGTATCACTTCCCATTATTTTACAGTTTTATATCAGGGACTGTCCCTTTATCTTACAGTTTTCTGTTGGGTCTTCACTACATCCATGCTCCTTCACATCCAGTTGGTTGTTTGTTTTTGAACTTTTGATAACTATCCCCTTTGACACCTCTTGATCAACAGGCTGGTGTGCTTCTTCCATGTGAATTTTGTTGTTTCCCTGCAACACAGTCACTTGTTTAACATCAAGGCTTAACACCATAGCCATATATCATTTTTTAAAGGAAATCATTGAAAATATTTTTATTGGGGGTTCGTAAAACTCATCACAATCCATATATTCATCCATTGTGTCAAGCACTTTTGTACATTTGTCATAATCATTCTCAAAACATTTGTTTTCTACTTAGCCCATGGTATCAGCTCCTTATTTCCCCCTTCATTTCCCAAACCCCTCATTGAACCCTTGATAATTTATGAATTATTATTTTGTCATTTCTTACACTGTCTGATGTTTCCCTTCATCTAATTTTCTGTTGTCCATCTCTCAGGGAGGGGGTTATATGTAGATCCTTGCAATCAGTTCCCACTTTCTATCCCATCTTCTCTCCACCCTTCTGGTATTGCCACTGTCACCACTGGTCCTGAGGGGTCCATCTGTCCTGGGTTCTCTGTATTTCCAGCTCCTCTCTGTACCAGTGTACATCCTTTGGTATAGCTCGATTTGTAAGGTAGAATTGGAATCATTTGTAAGGGGAAGGAGGTATTTAAGAACTACAGAAAAGTTGTATGTTTCATCGTTGCTATACTGTATCCTGACTGACTCATCATCTCCTCAAGATCCTTCTGGAAGGGGATGTCCAGTTGTCTACAGATGGGCTTTGGGTCCCCACTCTGCACTCCCTCTCATTCACAATGATACGATTTTTGTTCCTTGATGTCTGATACCTAATCCCTTTGTCACTTCCTGAGCACATTGGTTAGCGTGCTTCTTCTATGTGAGCTTTGTTGTTTCTGAGCTAGAGCTTCAAGTGTTCAAGACTCCAGATGCTATATGTTTTGATAGCTGGACATCATCCGTTTTCTTTACCACATTTGTTTGTGTATCTGTTTTGTCTTCAGTGATCATGTCAGGAAGGTGAGCATTGGGGAACAGAGCAACCAAGTCCCTAGGGAGTACCAAAAATAGACTTTGGGACCAGGATGTGACACCCCATTAGACTCAACTGAAAAACACTCCTAAAACTTAGCAAACAGATCGTGAATTTTTTTTTACAGGTTTTACTCTTTTCTTTGTCATTGATTTTATTGCTTTTTTCTTTCGTTGCTTTGTTTTGCTCTGTCTTGTTTTTGTGCATATTATTATCTCTGCAGATTGATCTAGATAAGACAGGCTGGATAAGCAATCTGGAGGAGAAAACAGCAAGATCGACGATTCCAGGGGTTCGTGGGAGAGGGGCATGTGGAGGAAAGAGAGGTTGTTGACAAACCCAGGGTCAAGGGGAAATAAATGATCAAAAATCCCTGACAAAGAGGGTGTAAAAGGCCTGATAATGCTTGATCAAGGGCAGGGTAACTGAGAGGAATTACTGAAACCTAAATGAAGACTGAGAATGATAGTGGGACAAGAAGAAAGTAAAAGAAAATAGAGGAAAGAAGTAGGAGGGAAAGGGCATTTATAGAGGTTTCAATATATGTACATATGTAAATATATTTATATATGATGGGAAAATAGATCTGTGTGCATATATTTATAGGTTTAGTATTAAGGTAACAGATAGACTTTGGGCCTCCACTTAAGTACTCCCTCAGTGCAAGAACACTGTGTCTTTTAATAGCTGGACACCATCAACTTTCTTCACCACACCTACTTATGTCCCCATTTTGTCTTCAATAATCCTGTCAGGAAGGTGAGTATCATACAATGCCATCTTATTAAAACAAATTGTCTAAATGAGATAAGAATAAATTAGTGGCCCCAATACATGAAATAGTAGCTCTTCATGGGAGCAGAAAGCCTCATCGTCTCTGAAGGAGAAGCTGGTGGTTTTGAACCATTGGCCTTGCAATTAACAGCCAAAGAGAAATCCACTACACTACCAGGGCTCAGTCCTGGTGAGACTCTAGCATAAATTACCTAGGAGACAGCACAAGGGCATATTGCTTATTTATTAATAGAAAACATTGTTTACTTTTGGTTCGAAGTATTCGTCACATGCCTTGTCCACAGTAGACATACCATGGATGCAGTGGCTGCATTTTAGGGAAGAGAGTTGTTAGAGCTGGAGGAGAGAATTGGCCAGGATGGGCTCAGGTCTGGTTTCTGTCTGCATCGTTTGCAGAGTTGAATCTTTACAGCTGCTCTTCTGTACTCCACCTTCTTCCTCCTTTGTACAGTCCTGGCTCCTTTTGGTGATAGCACTCCTCTGCTTCCTTTCCCGGGCAAAAACATGCTTTCTTACCAATAAGAAGACTCAGGTCTTAGCGCTCTCAACCTCAGATCATGGAGTGTTGCCCTGATTCTAGGGGGAGAATGTGAGAGGCAAAAGTTTGGTCTTAATGGGGAGGGAGGGGGAGTGTGTTCAGTTATTTTCCTTTCATGATTTCTTGTGATTAAAAATCAACTGAGCATATGTCTTAAGCATATTTGAAACAACAAAGAACAGGTGCCATGGAGTCAATTCCAACTGATGGTGACTCTGTATTTTGTAATAGAATTTTCAAGAATGTGACCTCTCAGAAGCAGATTGTCAAGTCTTTCTCCCAAGGCACCCCTCAGTGGATTTGAACCGCCAAATTTTAAATGAGTGTCTGAAAGATCTAGCCAATATGTAGGAGCTTGCATGTGAGGCTGTCAGGTAAGTGTTGGACTATTAACCACAAGGTTGGAGGTTCAACTCCATTATCCTCTCCGTGGAAGAAAGATGAGGTTATTTGCTCCCCTAAAGATTTAAAGCCCCAGTAACCCTACAGAGGGTCAGCATGAGTTAGAATCACCTCAATTGCAGGTTTGTTTTTGTTTTGGTGGGGAGAACAGGTTAATAAAATGAGCCACTTCATTCTAGGCAGGTGGCAGTTTTAGCTGTTTCCTTGTACAGGACCCCAAAAGATTCAGTAGGAGTGAAGCAAGGTGGGAAATCAGAAAGATTGATATTAAAGAGTATTTCTTTTAGAGAGACAAAATATATCTTTCTGAGGTACATCGGGGTTAAGCGTATAGCCACAGGGGATGATAATTGAGTAGATATTAATGTGCAAAATGCTGTCTAAATAATTACTGCTGGCAATGGTATTCAATTATAATTTTTGAGAAGAAAATCACTTAAAGAGACAGTCAGGTTAATAGGGTGCTAATTCTAGAAGGCAAGCATTTGAGTGTGGATGGGAAAGTTGCCACATTAGACGCTAATTTATTTTAGGCAAAAATCCATGGACAATTTTCAGGTTGAAGTGAAAGTGTTTTGTAAGCTGTAAAGGATGGTATTCTTCTTCTTCTTCTTCTTTTTTTTAGGATGGTATTCTTGTAAGAAATTGGCTGTGCTAAGAGATGAGACACATTGGAGAGAGAAACGTCCACCTTTTCTCCCCTTAGGTTCCCCATTATTGGCATTGATGAATTCTTTGATTTGATTTCTGGTCATACATTTCATGTGTAACCACTGCCCATCTGTCGCTGGAGATTTGTGGGCTACTCAGAATCTAAGCAAGTCACAGCAGAGCTTCCAGATTAAGATGAACTAGGAAGGCAGGTGTGATCTACCTAGGAGAATCAGCGAATGAAAACCCTGGAGATGACGACCTACAACCGATGGTGGGGAAGATCGATATAACATGAGCCAGCGTTTCCTTCTTTTATGCATGGGATTGCCATAGGTGGGGGTCAATTCAATGACAACTAAACACAGCAACATATCCTCTATATCCTGGATCCCCCAAGAACCATTGTGAATTATTATAGACCAAGGAAAGTGTAGGGTAGCCTTAGGCCAGCAGAAAGATTGGTGCCACCAAGTGTCAAAAAAAAGAAGTTGCCTCCCCTAATCAAGGTAACCTGTGTGAAGCCTGGCTCTTGGGGCCAAACAGGTGACACAGGGAAGTCAGGGGACACATTGTTCCTTGTGTACTAGCTGTCCTGTCTTCCCTTGCCCTGCCTCTAATTAGAGGCATAGTTTAATAGAACGCTCTTGGTTTACAAAAAGAAAGGAAGCAGAAGATCATAGTGCTGAGCTGTACAGTCATTGTTCAATTTAGTTTTTACTGTGGGATCATGTTTATGCTTTTATTTTAACTAGATGAAGAGATAGGTGAGAGAAAATAAGATACCTATAGAGTTTCAATTGAGTCATTTCCTTTATCTTTCTGTGTTAGTCTGGGTAGACTAGAGGAACAAATTTATAGACACACATATGGATATGAGGAAAAGGTTTATATACAAGAGGAATGGAACACTGAGAAAGCATCCCAACCCAGTCCAAAGTCATAAGTCCGATATTAGCTCATAAGCCCAATACCAGGCTATACTGTTTCCTTCCAACTCACGAAGTCACAGGTCAGTGGGTGCAGAATCTCAGCGGTGGCAGGGGTCTCCCTATGACTCCTTGCTTCCAGGGCTCAGTGTCCATCAATAGCATCCAGTGGTGGCAGAAGCAACTCATCGCTGGCAGGGATCCCCATGTGACCTCTCCATCTTCAGAGGTCTGGCTCCATCAGGCCAAAGTCATGTGGCTGCTCCTCTGGCTTCTCAGATGCTGCCATCTTGTTTTCATTGTCTTGATTCATTGTCTGTAAGACTAACTCCCAACAACCTGGGAGATAGCTTCTCATCTCCATGAGGGAAATACCGCGAGATTTCCCAGAAGTCTCAGGAGAAAGCCATGTCCACAGGAAGGCGTCATTGCCTACTCAATGGCTATCTCCAGATTAACAGGCTAGGCTCCACCCCTACATTTCAATCATGAAATTAGCATAAGCACATGACAGCCACACTTCTATTCATTTCTGTCAAAGGTAAATGCATAGAAAGCAAAGCAACAAGAGAACAAAACAAAAACCTAAACAGAAACTAGGGCACTTGGTAGACATCAGACAATAAAATCCACCTTGTACATATAACCTACCATCTTGTTCTGTCAACAACCTTCTTTGTTTCCTGTTCCCATCTGACTAACAGTTGATTCAGACAATATAGATCACTAGTTAAATTTGAAAGTCAAATAAACAATGACCCCCTTTTTTTAGGCTATGCATATTCCAAATATTTCACGGGACATACCTGTACTAAGAAATTGCTTATCATGTAACTGAACTTCAAATTTAATTGGGCTTCCTGCCGGATTATATTCTAAACTCCTATATTGTTGGTACACCTATTTTTAGAGGCTTAGGAAAATACCTAAGGACAAAGCATAGAGGTCCAGGCAGAAGCAAGTTGGAATCACTGCTCTGCTACTTATTAGCAGTGAGAATGTGGATAATAGAAAACCAGGTGCTGTAAACTCCAACTCAGGAGACCCCCACATACGGCAGAGTATAGTTGTGCTCTGCAGTGTTTGCAATGGCTATTTGGGGATGGGGGGGAGAATAGATCACCAAGTATTTTTCATGAGATTGAATCATTGACCTTCCAGCTTACGTCTGAGCATCTGCACTACCTCCAGACTGCATATTCTTCTCCTCGTTTGATGCCATTGAACTAGTTCACTTTTAGCGACTCTATGTCTAAGAGAATGTTACTGGATGATCTTTAGCGAAATTTTACCTGCGTGAGGCATTAGTGACACTGTTCTGTAATTTTTGTTTTCTGTTGGGTCAATTTTCTTTGGAATCGGTTGTTGTTGTTGGGTGTGTCTGAGTGGGTCCTATGTCATAGTGACCCTATGTACAACGGAATAAAACACTGCCTGGTTCTGCACCATCTTATAATTGTTCCCAAGTTTGCATCCATTACTCAAGTCCCCGTGTCAATCTATCTCATTGAGGGATTTCTTCTGTTCTGCTGCCCCTCATCTTTACCAAAGTGATGTCTTTCTATGGGCTTGGTCTCTCATGACATTTCCAATGTGTGTGAGAGGAAGCCTCGCCACTTTTTTTTGCCTCTAAGGAGCACTCTAGCTGTACTTTTTCCAAGGAAGACCTGTTTGTGCTTTTGGCAGTTCATGGTATTTCCAATATTCTATGCCAATATTGTAATTTACAAGTATATGATTCTTCTGCCATTGTAATTCAAGTGAATCAATTCAGCTCCACATTTCACATGTGTAGGAGGCAATTGAAGATACCAGGACTCAGGTCAGATCGACCTTAGCCCTTAAAGAGTCCTTGATCTTCAACTCTTTAAAGAGGTCTTGTATAGCAGATTTACCCAGCAGAGTAAAGAAAAGACCACTTGCAGCATTAAAATCAGCCAAAGAGAAGTTTTCTATCTTGGAACAAGTGGGAAATATTTAAACTGAGAGCAAATTCAGAATGAGTTAAGAAGGAGGTCAACTAACCAGGTATCATATTACTCCATGGTTTTATCTACCCTAATCAAGCTCACAATAATCTCTGATATTGAAGCTGTTTACATCCCTTGATTGTGGTCAGAGTGGATCATCCAGACTTATCTGAATACGTACTTTGCAGATGGATTTTGGGGCAACCAGTGTCCTTTATAACCTTCTACAAATTGGGTTTTCACATTTTAAGCTCTTGTACCTTTCCCTTGATCATATTTAGATTTTGTTATTTTATCTTTATATCAAACAGACTATGGTGTTTCTTCCATGTGGATTAGCTGCCTGCTCACTTAGAAGGCTGCTTATTTGGATACAAGCCTTTTAGACCCCAGACATGATTCCAATTGATAGCCAGGCACTATCTGCTTTCTTCACCACACTTTTCTACATTACCCTTCTCTTTAGTGAACACCTAAAGGAAACATACTTGGATGAGTACAGTGGGGGAGGGAAAGAAATGGAGGGAAAGTCGTAGGTTTGAGGGTAGGAAGGTACTAACTTGGTTGATGGGGAAGACAATATACAAGAGGTTGGTAAAAAAAAAAGAGAGGAAGACAAGGAAGAAATTGAGAGATTTTCAAGAGTCAAAGACAAACAGCGTTAAGTACTGTCATATACACAATCTTGAAAGATTCGTGGTATACTAGTAGATGCATGCATAAACACACAGACTGAACAGGTAGGAGTATACTCAACAAATATACAGTTTGACAGAGGGTAGTTGTATGTGTGCATTTTACCTTTACACAACACACATATGGAAAGTAGTGGAGCACATAGGATGCGAAATTCAGATATAACCCAACACTGTCAGGGAATAGGTAACTGGGCTTAGGAGATCAAGACCATAATGTCAGTGGACGCTGACCTCTGTTGGTGTACCACAGTTTATGAAGACAATAGTCTACATCCTCCTTGGGTGAGTATACATCACATCCTGCAGGAAGACACACCTAGATTTATAAACATGGATCTATGATACCTGCATTTGGGAGCATAAGGCATGCATGAGATAATTGTCATTTAAGAAAACAATATTTTATTTGCCATGTTCTACAGGCTGCTTAATACAGACAGTTACTGATCACTTACTACATATATGTCACAGCTGTAGTGTCTTACCCAATTAGCTTTTACAACTGCCTCAGTAAATGGGCATCATTTTGATCATGGCTTTTCAAGTGAGGAAATGAATCTGATGTAGTTGGTGCATTATAGAGTCACTAACATTGCTAGTGAGCTGAAATGGTTGGGTCTTGGCCATGCAGAGTCAGAAAATCATAGGGTCTATTTTGCTGGAAAAGATACAATCAAGTGGAATGGCTTTGCATTCATAGCCAAAAGGACTTTTCAAGATCCATCTTGTCGTACAGTGCTGTCTGTGATAGGATAATATTTATCCTCATGCCAAAAAAATCCAATCACTATAACTATTGCTCAAATTTACGCATCGGCCACAGAAACTAGTGATGAAGAAATTAAAGAATTCTACCAATGTCTTTAGTTGGGAAATTGATCAAACATGCAATCAAGATAGACTGATAATTATTGGCAACTGGAATGTAAAGGTGGGAAGAAACAGGAAGGAGCACTTGCTGTTAAAGGCGTTCTTAGTGATACAAAAAATGCTAGAAATCACATGATAGAATTTTGCAAGACAAATGACTTCATCACAAATACCCCTTTTCAACAACACAAAAGGTGACTGTATACATAGACTTCTCCAGATAGAATACACAGAAATCAAAATGATACATTCATGGGAAGAGTTGGTGGAAAAGCTTAATATCAGCATCTAAAACCAGACGAGGGTCTGGGACAGGCCAACAAACAAAAATCAGTCGGGTTCGTGCACAGCAGAATGGGAAACGAGGGCATCCATTCTCTTCAGAGTCTTGAAAAGCAAGGATGGAGGTTTGAGGAATAGGGTGTGGTTGTCCCAAGTCATATTATTTTCAATTACAGCATTTGCATGTAAGTTGGACATTGAATAAGGAAGACCAAAGAAGAATCTATGCATTTGCATTATGCTGCTGACAAAGAATATTGAAAATGCCATGGACTTCCAGAAGGACAAGCAGCTCTGTGTTAGAAGAATCACAGCCACAGGGCTCCTCAGAGGCAAGGCTGAGGAGACTGTGGCTTGCCTACTTTGGACTTGTTGCCAGACGAGATCAGCCCCTGGATAAGGTCAGCATGTTTGGAAGAGGGGGAGCTAAAAAGAGGAAGGCTCTCAACAAGAGGGACTCAGGATGAGTCTGAGCAGAGGAACAATTGCGAGGATGGCAGAGGACCAGGCAGTGCTTAGCTGTGTGGTGCTTAGTTAGGTTCCTTTAGGATGCAATGGAGTGGATGGTATCGAGCTGTCACATTAGCCTCCCAGTGAGTGCTTCCAGTGCAGTGTGGACTTCTTCCTTCACTATCATTAGTTATTGATCATAGGAGAACTTCCTAAAACTGTCAGATGTTAACCAGATTTTGGGGGACAGTGATTCTGTATATTCCTTTCAAGGAACAACTGCATGCCAAAAGATCATTAGCAGGAAAAATAGGCAATTTTATAGAGATGAAAACTAACAAAACCGACTCAACAAGAAATATAACAGTTTATTAAAAGTATCACAGTTAAGAGAATGAATATTTAATTAAAATATATTTGTCCAGAAAGAAGGATCCAGGAGAACCAGATGGCTTCTCAAGTTAATTCTATTTAATATTTAAAGATTTAATACCAACCCTTCCTACACTCTTCCAAAATACATGAGAGGAAAGAACATTCCTTAACTAATTATCTGAGGCAAGTATAACCCTGACAACTAGACAAGGACATCACAAGAAAAGAAAGCTACAGCTAATTATCCCTCATGAATATTGATGTAAAACTCATCAACAATAAATTAGCAAATCGAAGCCAGCAGAAAAGATTAAAAAAGGAATGAACAGGTAATGCAATCTCTTCTTAAAATTTTGAAGTTCCCTTGTATCCATAGTGAATTGGGTTCAGGAACCTTATAGATTCCCAAATCCAAGAGTGCTCAAGTCTCTTGTGAAAAATGACATTATATCTATATATAGCCTACACATAAATTTCCATATACTTTAACTCACTTCTAGATGATTTAGAATACCTTATGACATGGAAATACTAGATAAATAGAATTTTATGCTCTCTCAGCCTTTAAGCAATTACTTTGATCACATCATTAATTTTTAGGAACTTTTTTTTCCCCCAGAAGGATCACTGGTGGCATAGTAGTTACGCATCAGGCTACAATTCTGAAGTTTTGGAGTTTGAAACCACCAGTGACTCTGCAAAAGATGTAGCTTTCTTCTGCAAATAGTTATAAGTTAGAAACCCATCCAGACACTCTCCCTTGTCCTATTGGTTTGCAAAGAGTTGGCATGGACTTGATGGCAGTGAGCTATTTGATTGTGCTTTTCCACAGAAATATAAGGTGCACACAGTAGAAGTAACAGACAAGCAAAATACAAATCAAAGCATTGCTCAATCAAAGGCGTGCTGGAAGAAGGGTCTAACAAAGCAAAAGATTTTTTTTTCAAAATTTAGAAAGCCAGATGTTCAAATTCAGACCAGTGGCTCTAGGAGAAGACATCATCTTCTCTTGGTCCTGGGAAAAGGTTCTGATCTCTTCAACTTTGGTTTCCTGGTTTCTTAGAGACCTCTGTGCATCTTGGTATCTCTTTTCCATTTCTTCTATGTCCTTAATATGCTTCTTTTATTTATTAAAACACATTGAATCAGGACACACTCTACACTAATACTTGCTCTTTAATATAACAAAGACAACTCATGTCCAAATGGGATTGCAACTACAGACATAAAGTGGTTCCGCTATATAAAACATAGTTTGGAGGGACATGATTCATCCTTAACATTGTACTCCACCCACTAGTGCTTTGCTATATGCAAAACACATTTACTCCATTATATCAACCCCAAAGTTTTAAATCAATTCCAAATCCAAAATCAATCTCATGTTCTGAATCATCTAAATAACTTTTTTAAGGGGTGGAATGACATGTTTTCTTCCTGTGAAATCTTGGCCACAATTTATCTGTTTCCAAAGTGCAGTGGTAGAATATGCACAAAGTAGACATTTCCATCACAAAAGAAAGATATTGGAGAGGAAGAGGCATCACAGGCCTCAAGCAAGTCCCAAATCATGCAGAACAATTTGCATTAGTTCCTAAAGCTTGAAAATAATCCTGGCATCTCTCAGATGACTGGTCCAAGGTCTTGCCCTCCAGACTCTGGTCACAGCCTTTGGATTCTTGGGACAACTCCCCAACCCTGGGCTTCACCTCTGCTTTCCAAGTCCACTGATAGGGTGATTCTATTGCCTTGGCTTTAGGCAGCTCCATTATCCTAGTCCATCAGAGTAGTCACCCACCCCTTTGGACCAGAACGGTCCAATTCTTCTGCCTTGTGGGCATGGCAATGGCCCGGTTCTTCTGACATACCCTCTGGCATTGAATTGGTAAGGATATGACTCTTTTAAATGTAGGAATCTGTGTCCCCATCCATTGAAATCCCTGAAGTCATAGTCCCATACTTTTTAAACTCAGAAAGTCCTATTTCCCATTCTCCTTCCAACAGTTCTGCTGATTTCCAAGCTTCCTCCAGGACCACTCTCTTCTTTTCTTGGAGGGCAACAGATGAAGCTCCATTGCTTGTGTCCTGACTGTAGAATTATAAGGGACAGACAGCATTTCCTGCCCTTCATTCTTCCTCTGTCCCTTCAATTTAAGCTAATGGGTTTTCTGCTGTGGCAGTTGACTTGATGTGTCACTTAGAGGCTTAATCACTTTACCAGAAGATCATGTAGTCACATCCTTTGGAAACACTTTAGGACATGTGTCCCTTGCTTGTACAACTTATTTTTTCTATATATTTAAGTTCTGTCTTCATTTTGCAGTATTCATTCTTTAAGTCCGTATCTTTCTTCTCAGATTTTACGCTAAGCAGCAAGGAAAAACCATGTAGCTTAGGGCAGTCACATACTCTGGTGCTAATTTGACTAAGAGTGTAGGGGTGGTGTCTATCCTGTCAATTTGGAAATAACCAATGAAGCCTCTGTGTGGGCAGGGCTTTCTCCTGAAAATTCTGGGAAGTCCTAATTGGAGGTGAGAGACTTGACTCTCTCTCTTGGAAATGGTCTACCAACAAGACAACACAGCAGCATGATATAGACCCTGAGTCCTGGAGACTGGAGGAGTCAGAGGAGAATCTACATGGGCTTAACCTGATAGAACCAACCTCTGGGGCTGGAGAAGCCACGTGTGGAGACTCCTGCCAGTGCTGAGATGTTTCTACCGCCAATGGATACTGCTGATGGATCCTGAACCCTGGAAACAAGGAGCAATGGGGAGACCCCTTCCAGTGGCAGGATACAGCTACCACCACTGGATACACAAGACTCTGCATCCACTGGCCTGAGAATGTCCTGGTGTCATTGCACACACTTCATGAGTTGGAAGGAGACTTTATAGACTGATTTCGGACATATGGGCTAATATTGGATTTATGACCTTGGATTGGACTGAGTTGGGATGTTTTCTCATTGTTCCATTCCACTTATATATAAACCTTTCCCTTATGTCCATATGTATGTTTATGAATCTGTTTTTCTAGTCTACCAAGAGTAACACATAGCTCTTTGAAGATCTTGCTTAGAAGTTTCATCAGTCAAATAGCAAAAGTTATTGCTTGAATATTCTACCTTCCACGAAACTTTTGAATACAATCCAGACTATTTTCCACTATACTATGTGCAATGAGGATATGAAAAGCATCACTGATCCTTCGTGGTCCAATCAAATGTTTATAAAAGTGTGCACACAGTCTCTCCAGAAGCCCAATTAATATTCACAGTCCCAGCAACATGCAACTGCAGTTGCCATATGTATTCTCTAAGACAATAATAGAAACTTTCTCTATAGCTTTCCTCACTTCCTCTTGCCCTTCCCAGAATTTTTTTTTTTGGCATCACTGCCCTCAGGTGGTGGGAGTAGGAGGCTCAGCCTTTGCTCCTGTGAGCTGGAATTGAACCTCTATCCCAGTGGGCTGCAGTCTCGCGCACAACCACTACCCCACCGGGGCTCAGCCTCCAGAATTGTTTTTGACATACATAATTATACCAATACTTTCTTTAAGACAATGTCGGCTTTCATTTTAAGGCGCCTTAATTGTCTTTCAGCCTCTATCGCCCAATTCCACACAGCTCTACATTTTAGATATCTGTTAGATAAGCATGCTACTTTTGATATCAAATTCTTTCTTGGTTACCTAGTCTTTCTGCAACATAAATGCCATAAGTAGTCAGCTTTACCACAGAAAAGTTTATTTTTCCATGTTTTACCCACTCCCTGCCACGAGGTTGAGGCTCACTCAAAGCTGTCCCTCTGAGTTTCAAAGGCTCTAACTCTCTAGGGGAGTAGAAAGTCCTTTTTTCCTCCCATGTGGTAGCCGGTGGCTTTCAACTGGGGACCTTTCAGTTAGCAGCCCAATGCAATAACTCCTATACCACCAAGGCTCCTCCTCTCATAGTTTAGGGAACAAGAAGTCCAGGTTCATACTGCAGACTCTAGAAAAAGACTGTTGGCTCTGGGAGAAGGTCTTTGTCTCTTCAACTTGCTGCCTTCTTCCTGATCTCCTTGTATCTCAGCGTCTTTCCCAGTCTATCTCCCCTCTACTTGCTTGTTTAATCTCTTGTATATCTTAAAAGGGAGCTCTGGTGGTGTACTAGACTATGTGTTAGACTAGCTGCAAGGTCAGCAGTTCAAACCACCAGCTTCTCCCTTGGCCAAAGATGAGGCTGCCTGCTTCTGTGAAGCTTTGCAATCTCAGAACCCTATCGAGGGTCACTCTGAGTTGAGTTTGACTGCATGGCACAGTGTTTGACTTTTGGCTTATATCCCAAGAGAGATGGATTTATGATACATCCTTGTGATGGGTAGGTTTGTTATGCCAACATGGCCACAGAAGATTGGTGGATCTGTTGTGACGGCACAACCAATGAACACGCGGGATGAATTGAAGGGCAGATACAGGAAGTGCTTCGCAAGTCCCGCCCCCTCTCTCTCTCTCTTGTTTCCTGATCTTCGGACTAGAGAGCGGCCTTGTTGGTCTTGTGCCTCGGCCTTCAAGCAACACTACCTGTGGGACACCTAATTGTGGACTGTGTCACTGTGAGTTGAGGATCCTTCAAGCACTACTTCGCCACGCTTCTGGGATATACATCTCTTGAGCTGGGGACTGTTGGACTCTGTTATCTGGCTGACTGTTGGAGACAGTTGGTGGCTGTTGGTGACTGTTGCTCTGCCGTTTA
>PVJH01041096.1:0-15222 GCA_004026705.1 Nesogale talazaci
GTAACACAGTCCACGGTTAGGTGTCCCACGGGCAGTGTTGCTTGGAGGTCGAGGCACAGGAAGAACAAGGCAGCTCTCTGGTCTGAAGATCCGGAAGCAAGCGAGAGAGGGGGCGGAACCTGCGAAGCCCCTCCCACATCCGCCCCTCAACTCATCCTGCGCGCTCATTGGCTGTGCCGTCACAACAGATCCACCAATCGGCTGTGGCCATGTTGGCATAACAAACCTACCCATCACACCTGCCCTGGTGGGAGTAGGAAGCCCAGCCTTGCTCCTGGAGAGCTACTTCTGGATTTGAACTGTCCACCCTGTGGGCCGCAGTCCTGCACATTTCCACTAAGCCACCAGGGCTCAGGCCCCCCCTTTTAAAAAAAAATTAATGACAAGCATGCTGGTCATGGTCTTAGAACCCTGACTTGGTCTCCAGCCTTGGAGATTTGTCAGGATCCATGGGGTCAGACAACAGCGCCTCCAGACGCAGCAGCAGGAGGGTTCTTGTAATCCATGTCCCTTGAGTTGGGATTCCAAACTGGTGGCTTCTCTCCACTCAAGTCACAGCTTTTCTCCAGTGTCAGACCTGGGCAGACACCTCTATTCGTGGGATTGCTCTGGAGGAAGGATGGTGAGGGAGAGCGGAGTCACATGAAGCAAAACCACCATCTGTTGCACCTTGAAGGTGGGGAGGGGCATTGGGCATCTCAGAGACAGACTTAGAGCTGGCCTCCTGCCTCCGGTTTAGGGCGGGAAATCACACAGATGTCAACCACCAAGGATGGATCAATGGGGCACAATGCAGTCCCACAAGCACTATTATTCCGTCTTATTCCTCATAAGGACTGAGATACAGATACCAAATGAACACATGCTCTAACATGAATGGAATTTAAAAAAAAATCATAGTATTGGGGGCTTGTACAACTCTTACCACAATCCATGCATATGTCAATTGTGTCAGGCCCATTTATTTGTACATGTGTTGCCCTCATCATTCTCAAAATATTTGCTTTCTGCTTGAGCCCTTGATATCAGCTCCTCATTTCCCCTCCTCCCTCCCTGCCCTCCCCATGAACCATTGATAAATTTATAAATTATTATTTTATTTTTTGTTGGTGTACTGCATAATATTTGTGGTCACAGTACGAAAGGATACAATTTGTTCAGATAACATTGGATAGGGACCAAAACACATGAGACCCTCTCCTTGTCTCTGTGAAGCCCCGCAGATCCTTTGGTGTCCCACTAAATTATTATTTTATTACATTTTATACTGTCCAATGTCTTCCTTCACCCACTTTTCGCTCCATCCCCCAGAGAAGAGGTTATATGTAGATCATTGTAATCGGTTCCCCCCTTTTACCCCACTTTCCCATTACCATCCCTGTATAGCTACTGTGTTTCCAGATCTTATCTTATGTATGTTCTAGCATACATCTTCTGGTCTAGCTAGATTTGTCAGGTAGAATTGGGATCACAATACTGGAGGGGGGAGGAAGCATTTAAGAACTAGAGGAAAGCTGTATGTTTCATCGTTGTTACATTGCACCCTGACTGGCTGGTCTCCTCCCCGAGACCCTTTTATAAGGGGATGTCCAGTTGCCTACAGATGGGCTTTGGGTCCCCAAACTGCCCTCCCTCTCATGAATGAAAATTTAAGACATTATTCAAAGCAAAAGGAGCCAGCCACAGAAAACTCTCAGGGATTGAATGTCTATGAGATTTCTAGAGTAGGGAAATCTGCAAATATAGAAGGTACATTAGTATTTGCCTGGGACTGGGGGAAAAGGGGAAGGTGGGTAGGTGATAGATAGTTCAAGGGTGGAGGGTTTCATTTTGGGGTGATGGAATATTCTCAAATTGGTTCCATCATGGCTGCACCACTCTGCATTTACTAAAATCCACTAACATGCAGGTTTCTGTAGGGAATGGTATGTTCTGTGAACTACACCTCAATAAAGCTATTGCCTACATGGCCCCCTAAAGAAAGTCTAAAAATCCCAAACCTTTACATCTGACCCCCTAATCAGCATCATGATGGATGGAGAAAAGGATAAAGTTGTCAAGGATTTCCATTTACTTGAATTCAGAGTCAATGCCGGAGGAAGTGGCAATCAGGAAAGGAAAGATAGATTGCAGCAGGCAGATCTGCTTCAGAAGACCCTGCCAAAGTGTTCAAAAAGCCAAGCTGTCACTTTCAAGGCCAGAGGCATCCACCTCAAGCCACGGTCTTCTCCATCACCCCCTCTGCAGGTGAAGGCTGGACAGCAGATAGAGAAGTCAAGAAGAACGGATGCCTTGGGTTATGGTGTCAGCACAGGATGTTGAATGGACCGTGGACTGCCAGAGTACAGACAACTCTGTCTTGCAAGTACAGCCAGCATGTGACTTCGAGGTGGACCAGTGATCAGGGATTACCAGGCTTAGAGAAGGGCGTCATGTGTGGTAGAAGAGAGGGTAGTGAGAAAGACGAAGACTCTTCAAGGGAGGAATGGACCCAGTGGCCGCCAGGCTGGGCTCAAGGATGGCTTTGAGGAGGGTGCAGGGGCTTCATTAGGGTTTGGAATAACTCCCAACAAGAATAACAAACCCATTGCCCCCAAACACAAACAAACAAACAATAACAAAAGTCTCTCCTCAAGAAGTGTTTGGAAGGATTAGCATCTTACGGAAGTTTCTTTGAGAAATAAAGTTCTGAACCAGGCCAGTTGGGTTTCTCTGGGGCGCCGGGAGATCAAATTCTCTGGTGGCTCTTGAAGACTGGCCTCCATGGTCTACCCCAGAAGTGCCCACGCTATCTCAGCATGTGAGCTACTTATAAAACAATCAAGTCAATGTGATCTACCCACTATGAAAATGCAAAGTGTATATTTATTTTTATTTATTTATGACATCGATTCATCCATACATTGAGAATTCTTCATATGTACAATGTATGTTTATGTCCCTTGCATAGCCGCCTGAGTCTATAGCACACAACACCACACAATGAACTATGTACATTTTTTTGGTCATGACCTGAGCTGACTCTGATGACTTGCACTGAATGGAATGAGCCAGGGCTGCATAGTCTGGACAGTAGCTGCTGACAGCCAGCCTCAAGCACACTTCCAAATGATCACCAGTCATGGTGGAACGGCACTGGGACTTCATGATCTGTATGTGGGAAAAGACTGACTCACATCGATAAGTAGAGCTGAATAATGCAGTCAAGGAGGCAGCACCTTTTCTCATGTGTGGGTACTTTCCCTCTGCGAGTAAGTGCCAGAACTGTTCATGCGCTCTGGACGTCAACTGAATGTCGGCTTGTAGTGTCAACATCTCCCATTCTGTATGAAAGTGATATGTTTTGTTTTCTTACATGGTCCAGCTCCCCCACTCATTTTTAATACCCTTTCTTACGTTTAAGGGGAAAAAAAAACCAAGATCTAAAAATTGGTGATAACCTAGCTTGTCAGTTTTGCTGTACTTAGCGCAGTTGTTTGCACATGTGTTTGACACCGAAGATTGCATCTGATTGGCTGTGCTGTACATCAGTTAAGTGACGGGATTGATGATAGGCTTACGTCTATTTTTTTAAATACCATACGATCTACATTTGTGATCGACTAGTAGATCTCCATCAAAGTATTGGGGACCCCTGGGGCTAGATGTTCCCTTTGTGACGCTTGTGCTCAGTGACCTGCACAAGGTTAGTGTCCGCGCGGGGACAGGGACAGAGTCAGGGCAGAGGGGGGGAGGTGGGCACACTCGCATCCCACTCAGCTGGGCCTTTGGCAAACACTTGGCTGAGCCGCTCCTCAGACGTGAGCAGGTTTGCCTCTGAGCCTTGCCTGGGAGGCAGGACTGGCCCTGGCCTGCAGGCCCTCTCAGTTCTGGCCCGAGGAGCCCGTCAGAAGCAGTGCAGTCTGAGGAACCAGATGGCAGCCCAGATGGGGAAGTCTGGGACTGGGGCAGTTTTTGCTACCACTTCTGCCTCCTTTCAGTGTGATGAGTACCTCGTCGGGTCCTGTCAGAAAAGAAGAAACGAAGGCCCGCCTTTCCCCTTACCAAGGCTCTGGGGGAATCCAAGCCAAAGCCTGGTAGTGGGAAAGGACTTCGGGGCCATTGGCCTATGATGCCGCTGCCTGCTCTTCACCAAGCAGATTTGCTTGGAGACTTCCAGGGCTGGGGAACTTACTGCCTGTCCTGTCTAAGCTGGACCACTGTGGCCGCCAGGGAGCCCTTCCTTATCTCAGCCTCATGGCTGCCCCCCAAATGTCCTATTAGCAAAGGAGGTCTTCTTGGGGCCTCGTGGAATGCAACTCACCCCTGTGCCCTGAGGCCCCGCAGTGCCTACCTCATTTGTCTCTCTGACCTCCCCAGGCAGAGACACTGCCCACGCAGAGCACCTGCTGGCTTGGTTGAGGGCCAGTGACTTTATATCTTGAGCCCCGGCCTCCCGCTGCCTTCTTGGCCTGGGCCTTTCCCCTGACCTCCCATGATGGAGAAGATACCACCACCCTTCCAACCTGCTGTTCCGCGCTGCACTGGCCTGCTCCCATTCCCAGCTGCAAGCTCTCTTTGCTGCTCAGAGGAAGCCTCTTGTGACCTCTCTGCAAGGCAGCTTTGGCTCCCACCTGCTCCGGCCCCCTGAGCCTATGACCACAGGAGAGAGCTGGCATGCTGGATAGCCCTCCAGCTCCAAGAACCATGGATGGAAACCCACCTCCTCCAGGCTGCCCCCTGTCCAGGATCAAAGCACTGACCCCAGGCCTCTTGCATAGCCTGGCCCCAGCACCTGGCCAGAGCAGGGCAGGACAGGGGGGCATCGCTGGCTCTCTATAAAAGCCACTCAGCCTTGTGAGGTCACAGGGATGGAATCCTTTGATGCCCAGGAATGCCATCTTCCCTGGGGAGCCCTGCGAACCCAGGTGGCACCACGGTCTCCCTCATGGCATGCCTCGCTGAGCAAAGCAGTGTCATCAGATGAAGTCGCCCTCCTTTGCTGTGTGACCTCACTAGATGCCTCCCCCTGCTCCTGCAGCTTGGCCCCAGCCAGCCAGCTAGCCAGCCCCCCGGCCCCCCCTGTCTTACCACCCCCTTTGTCCCTGCTTTGTGCAGGGACACAGACCAGCTGTGCTCTACCCCAGACAGGCCCCTCCAGCTCCAGGCTGCTAGTCGCTGCTGAGATCAGCCCCCCTGGGCCCCCGGGCCCCCCTGGCTGGTGGGCTGGAAGCAGTCATGTCCTGCACGGGGCGCTGTCTCCGTGAGTCACTGCACGGCGGCAGCGGCGTGTTTATTAGGATGGCGGGAGCTCACTTTGCCAACTTTGGAACGGCAGGAGCTGGCTATGTTTAGAACAAGCCTTGCGTGTAAGGACGCCCTGTTCCTTCTCCTTCTGGCAAAACACGCGACTCCAGCTATTCTTTTCATCTTCTTTCTCTCAGACAGGCCCCAAGCTCCGTTTGCCATGAGCTCTGCCTTCTCCCAACACAAACTCCTCTGTAATTAATTGGGGGGGGGGCGTATCCCCCCACCCCCCATCCATCCCAGTGCTGAAAAGCATTTGTTCATCAGAATGTTGTAAGGAAGACAACAAGGTTCAGGGAAAAGAAGGAGACGCCTTTAAGAACAGAGCTGATGGACTTAACTGGGGGTCTGTGGATGTATTTCCCGGGCTCCTGGAGACCCTGGAATGCTTGTGTGAGCAGGCTCTGTCTGGGCAGCAGGGCCCTGACTCTGCAGGTTCCAGAAAGGACTGATGACTCCACCTGACTACGAGGGAAACCTGACACCCCGGTGTCTGCGTGCTGAGTCCTTTGGGGAAGCCCCAGTGCCTGGGGGTGGGGGGTGGGGGTAGGTGGGGCTGTGCCAGCAGGAGAGCCCTAGCAGCATTCAAGGTGGGGCAGAGGGCTGGAGCATTCCATTGGAGGTTCTCAGTGAAGGCAGCAGAGCCCCCTGAGGAGCAGGCCAGCCGGGCAAGGGCTGTGGGTTGCGTGGTGTCTTCTACAAGACACATTGAAGTCCTCACCCACGGAGGAGAACACCCCCCCCCCCCCCCCCCCCCCCGTGGGCTTCTGAGACTGTAACTCTTTAGGGGAGGAGACTGCCTCACCTCTCTCCCGGTAAGGGGGGGAGGGGGCAGAAGCTGGTGGTTTCAAATTGCTGACCCTGCTGTTAGCAGCCTGACACATTACCCCCACTAGGCCACCAGAGCTCCTTGGCAGGTAACATCTTTGAAGAGGTTATCGATTACATTTAGCATCAGGTTTGTGGCGGTCATGTGCTTATGTTAATGTCATGATTGAGATGTAGGGGTGGAGTCTGGCCTGTTAATCTGGAGATAGCCATTGAGCAGCCAATGAGGCCTCTTGTGTGGGCCTGGCTTTCTCCTGAGAATTCTGGGAAATCTCGTGATATTTCCCTGATGGAGATGAGAAGTTATCTCCCCAGTTGTTGGGAGTTAGTCTCAGAGACAACGAACTATGGACAAGACAAGATGGCAGCGTCTGAGGAGCTGAAGGAGCTGAAGGAGCTGGAGGAGAAGCCACATGGCCTTACCCTGATGGAACCAGACCTCTGAAGGTTGAGAAGCCACGTTGAGACCTCTGCTATTGATGAGTTGCTTCTATCATCACTGGATGCTGTTGACGGACCCTGAGCCCTGGAAGCGAGGAGCCATGGGGAGACCCCTGCCGGTGCCAGGACTCTGCACCCACTGGCCTGTGACTTCGTGAGTCAGAAGGAAACTTTATAGATTGATATCAGGTATATGGGTTAATATCGGACTTATGACGTTGAACTGGACTGGGTTGGGATGCTTTCTAAATGTTCCCTTCCTCTTGTATAAAACCTTTTCCTTATATCCGTATGTGTGTCTATCAGTTTGTTTCTCTGGTCTACCTGGACTAACACAAAGTTATACTGGAGCTGGGCGGATTCTAATCCACTGTGAATGGAGTTCCTAGGAAAGAGGAGAGGAGGCAGGCTGTGGGGCACCATACCTGAGGACCATGGAGCCCCTGTAGCTTCCAGATGTTAGGGTAGACGAGAGAAAGAAATCCAGGAGATGCTTATGTGCATAGGAAAGACCTTTATGTACAAGAACGATTATAGATTGAGAAAATATCCCAGTCCAGATGAAGTCCATAAATCCAATATTAGCCCATATATCTGCCACCAATCTATAAAGTCCTCTCCAGACTCACACAACACATGCAATGATGCTGAATGCAGGAAGAGCACAGGCCAGTGGGTAGGAAGTCTTGTGGATCCAGTCACATTGTAACCATCTCAGTGTTGGCAGGGCTCTCCTTGTGGCTTCTCCAGCTTCCAGGGCTCAGCTTCAAGTAGCTTCAAGTAGCGTCTGGTCAGAAATGTCCGAAAGAGATTGTCTCCTACCTCCCGGCAGGAATACCGGAGTTCCCAGAATCTGCAGGAGAAGGCCATGCCCACACAGAGGCCTCAGTGGCTGTGACCTGATCGACAGGCTAGCCTCCACCCCCTCGCCCTTGATCCTCTCAAATGGACAAACAGGCCGCCTGGAGCTGCTTCACTCTCAAAGCCTCAGAAATAAACCAACATGGCTGATACCTGTCGGCAGACTCCGGGCCATCAATGTCGATTCTTTTTTTTTTTTTTTTTTCTCTCAGTTGCATCTTTATTGCAAAGTCTCATCAGCCAACTTAGCGTTTTCCACCAACCCGGGGAGCGGAAACTCACAGGCGTCACAATCATTTGTTTAGGGGCTGCCTTTGTGGGAGCCTTCGTGGCAGCCATTGCTATCTTTCTAGAAGCTTGCTTTGCTTTTTTTTGCTTCCTGGGCAGCCCTGAGAGCCTGTTCTCGTCGGGCCTTTCTAACTTCATGTTTCTGATTCCTCGCGGCCATTATGTCAGCCAGAGATGCACCCAGGCATGGCCCTCTGCAAGGTGAGTGCGCGGCAGGTTCTTTTCTTTTGAATTTCTTCCGATTGTTCCTTCTTACGCTTCCTTTGGTAGAGGACAGTCCAGAATATCTGCTGAGAGTTCCTCTTGGAAAGGAATGCCGACTCGCATTTTGCAGTCAGAAACTGGAACACCTTCCCATCGGTCCTGGCGTAGCGCCTCCCGTGTCCGGGGTAGATCTTGTACCCGCTGAAAGTGCACAGCTTGACCTTCACGGTGGCGGCGGGAGCAGAGCTCAAGGTCGATTCTGACAACCCCTCAGTTGGTGCGACTATGTGGTTGTCACCCTAGGAAACAACAACAATATTGAATCGGGTTGAGAGGAGAGTCCCGGCGGTGCCATGCTGAAGCAATCGCCTGCTTACCTAAAACAGCGGTTCTCAACCTGCGGGTCACGAGGGACCCCTGTGGGGGTCGAAGGGCCCTTTCACAGTTGGCCCCATTCAGAGCAGTAGCAAAATGGCAGTGACGAAGTATCGACGACAATAATGTTATGTGTGTGTGTGGGGGGGTGTCACCACCACATGAGGGTCTGCAAGGTTTGAGGCATGAGGAGGTGGGCTGTCTGTTTCCTGAAAGATCGACGTCCTTGGAAGCCTGTGGGGCAGTGCCTCTGTCCTGGACGGTTGCTGTGACTCAGCATGAGCAGGAAGGGCCTGGCGTTGGTTTTCAGGGGGGCCCCTCTGTGCTACAAGCAACTAACCCACTCAGCTGCAACCTCCAAGGCAGGCGGTGCGCGTCCTCCTGCACGAACGCTGTTGAAAACCCCAGGGAGCAAAGGTCTCCTCTGACACACGAGAGGTCACCACTGGCCAGTGTCCAGGCGCGGGCAACTTTTTCTTTCTTTTTTTTTTTTAAGGTAAGAGAGGCTGACTGTCATGTTGCACCACCTAACTTGAACACTGAGATGGGTCTAAGATAAAGTGACCAGATTTCCAGCGGGACACCATGGACTGGGGGGTGGGGGATGAGGGTGGGGGTTCTTGATTAAAAACTTGATCTAGGGCTGAGCCCCGGTGGCGTTGTGGTTGTGTGCGGGACTGCGGCCCACTGGGACGGAGTTTCAGTTCCAGCAGTGGGGCTGGGCCTCCTACTCCCACCACCGGAGAGCAGTGATGCCCCGCCCCCCAAAAAAATTGGGGGCTGAGCCCCAGTGGCGTAAGTGGTTGAGTGTGGAATTGCAGCCCGCGGGCTTGGCGGTTCAAATCCAGTGGCGGCTGGCTAGTGTCCATGACCACCAGAGGCAGTGATGTCCACAAAAACACAAAAACAAAAAACAAACAAACAAAAATTTGGTCTAGGCTGAGCCCCGGTGGCTCAGTGGTTGAGTGCAGGACTGCGGCCCACAGGGTTGGCTGTTCGAATCCAGCAGCCACTCTCCAGGAGCAAGACTAGGCCTCCTACTCCCACCAGGGCAGTGAAGCCACAAAAACAAAAACAAATTTGGTCTATACGGAGCAACAAAAATTTCCATAGCATGCAAAGATAGTATTCTAATATATTTATTTTTAATTTTAAAATGCTGCGGGATGTCTGGCCATTCTGTAGTCTAAGATCAGCACTGAGAGAGTTAGGGCAGCACCGGCCCTCCCCTTCATGGAAGCCTTTGTCTAGTTCACGTATGTGGACTTAGGACACCCCCTCCCCCCACCCGCCTCAGGATCTTCCACTGTGGAGAGCTGTGGGGGATAGGTTGACTCCCCTGTTGGCTACTTCCATTCCCCTGAGCTCGCCTGGTTCCCCCACCCCTTGACAGACCTGTGTGTCCTGCTACCACGGAGTACGTGCTCCTGACACAACGTCCCTGTGGACGGCAGAGATGTCAAGAGAAAGCCAGTGGTGTGCTCAGTTGTCAAGCGCCTCGTGACCTTTAGCTCTTCTGTATCTACCCCGCCCACAAGGTTTCCTCACAGGGTGCACCACCATCGACCCCACGCTGTCTCTGAGTGAGCCCCTGTGGGTTTCTGAGACTGTAACAGAAGCTCGTCTTTCCTCCCCGTCGCTGCTACTGCCGGTTTCTAACTGCTGGCCATGTGGCCCAACAAGAGGCACCCTCCACCAGGCCTCCTCCTGGCTAATAAAGCATGCTGTCCACAGTGCCATGCATGGGGTGTGGGATCAGGGAGAGGGAAGCCTGGCCAGCCAGGCTCGTGTCCATGTGTGGTCGGTATGTTAGCCGCTGTGTTAACTCCCCATTCTCCATGGCAGAGTCCGGCTGTGTCACTGATGGCCGCTGTCCTCCGAAGACACCCTCGGGGTCAAACGGGCCAGGCTCAAATCTGAGACCTGTCGCTGGTAGCATGACCTGGGGAATGTCACTAAGCCGCCATGAAATTGAGGTCCTTGATTTTAACAATGGGGGCAATAACAAATCGCTTCCCAACACACACCATGCCCCCCTGGCATGTACTTTCCATAGTGTGTGGCAGATCTTTGGTTTATAGCCATGATCCTATAGTGCCATCTCCCCCAATCCTCCAGGATGTCTGGGAGGGCCTGCTGAGATCCCATATTGGGCCTGACGGGTGTTGTATTGGGTTCCACATGGAGCAGCAAAGCCCATCAGCTCCTCTTCAGGGGAAACATGAGGCGCTCTGCTCCCATGAAGATGCACGGCCACAGAAGCCCCCAGGGGCCGTCCTTCCCACTCTGATGAGGTCACTGCCACTCGAGATGGACTCAGTGGGAGGGAGCTTGGTGTGTGGTGTTTTTCTTTCAAGGAGTTAGGGATACCTGGGTGAACAAAACACAGCCCTATGCCTCTGGGAGTTCGCCTTCTAGAGGGCGGAGTGGGGTGGGGTGAGGTGTGGAGATGGACAACAGAGAAACACACTCTATCAGGGGCTGTGGTAGTGACATAATTTCATGTCACTTGCAGATAAATAAAATGTAGGGGTGCTGTTCTACCTGTCAATCAGGCCACAGTCGGATTGGAGCCTCTTTATGGCCTTATAAGGAAGGCTCTGGGAAACTCCCCTTCTCTCTCTGCCTTCACCTTCCTGCTGGAGGCCAGAGGTCAGTGCCGTCACCACCATTCGATCCCCCACGGCCTTGCTCCCACGGGCCTGCGATCTTCCTGCCTCCTGCATCACCGCATCTGGCTTCGCGAGTCGGAAGAGGGACTTGAACCCTAGGATCAGGCTCATGGATTTGAGTTGGACTGTGCTGGGATATTTTCTTGATACATATCGTATTTTTTTTGGGGGGGGGGGCATCACTGCCCTCAGGTGGTGGGAGTAGGAGGCCCAGCCTTTGCTCCGTGAAGCTGGAATTGAACCTCCATCCCAGTGAGCCGCAGTCCCGCGCACAACCACTACACCACCGGGGCTCAGCTCCGTATTTATTTATTTTTTAACCTAAGACACACCCAGTTTTTAGAGCAGGAAAATAAGAAAAAAAATATTCTGAACCAAATACTACTAGTATACTGAAATATTTATTAAAGTAAAGCAAAGTACGGTAATATGTAACAGCATAAACTCAGCAGAGGTGTTCAGAACCATCATCACTTTCATTAACAAATGAGGGGAGGTGTGTGCTGTGTCAATCACATGACTTGACTGATATTGGGATTCCAGGAGGTGGGACTTCTCCTGAACACACAGTAATCCATAGTATGCAAACAGAAGCGGATAATAAACAGGTGCATGGAATCATAAACAAATGTTCTGGGGTACCATACCTTCAGATCATAAGATGTACCCTCATTTCCCCCCCACACTTTTTTTTGGGGGGGGAGTGCATCTTTTGGTCCAACAAATACGGTAATTACTTCTTGCTATATAGCTCTTTCTTACACATTCATGAGTGTCACTGAATTTGTTTCTCTAGTCAAACTGGCCTCACCCAGGTGATGCTAAACATTAAGAAGGAAAGAGTGGGCTGAGCCCTGGTGGCGTAGTGGTTGTGCGCGGGACTGCGGCCCACTGGGTTGGAGGTTTAAATCCAGCAGCAAGCCTGGGCCTCCTACTCCCACCACCAGAGGGCAGTGATGCCCCCCCAAAAAACAAAAAAAAAAACCCCACAAACAAACAAAGGAAAGAGAGGGGCACTAGGGAACCAAGGAAACACAGGAGAGAAACAAGCCAATCTGAGAGCAGAGATGTCCAGACAGAACAGTGAGAACAATGGTCTGCCATGGGCATATGTCTCATTTGTTTGAAGAGCGGCAATTGGTCAGGGTGGCTGGAGCAGGAGGCCCCGGGGGAGACTGGGAACAGGTTCACTCAGAAAGTAGAGGCCCCCCAGAAAGGACACCAGAATCATGGCTGTGAAAATGTCCCCCAGGGCAGGGAGTCCTGCCCTTCTGGTGTGGTAACCCGGCCAATGTCATCCGATACTTCCCCACCCAGGCTCTCAACTTTGCCTTCAAAGATAGAGATAGGCAGATCTTCCTGGCTGGCATGACCAAGAAGACCCAGTTCTGGCATGACTTTGCAGGGAACCTGGCCTCAGGTGGTGCCTCAGGGGCCACATCATTGTGCTTTGGGTACCCTCTTGATTTTGCCCGTACCCATCTAACAGCTGATGTGGGCAAAGCTGGCATCAAACGGGAGTTCAAAGGTCTCAGTGACTGCCTGGTTCAGATCTCCAAGTCTGATGGGATGAGGGGCCTGTACCAAGGCTTCAGGGTGTCTGTGCAGGGGATCATCCACCAGGCTGCTTACTTCGGCATCTGTGACACCGCAAAGGGAATGCTTCTGGATCCTGAGAGTACCCACATCGTCGTCAGGATTGCACACTCCGTCATGGCTGTGGTTGGGTTGCTGAATGGTGATGTATCAGGGTGCAAAGGAACCGATATGTGCACCAGCACGCTGGACGGTTTGGAGGAAGATGGCTCGGGATGAAGGAGCAAAGCGTTCTTCAAGGGCACCTGGTCCAATGTGCTCAGGAGGGTGGTGCCTTTGTGCTGGTCTCGATGGATAAAATCAAGAAGCACACAAGTTATTTCCTAGTGGGTTTCGCCCCTGTGAGTGGGCGTGTTGTGTTATGTAACACGTCTCCAGCATTCTTGGCAGACGGCTGGCTGACTAGATCAACGGCACCTACCTACTGGTTGAAAATGGGAAGCCCTACTATTCATCCGACCAGTTTTTTCTTAAAGCCGTTTCCACGATGACCTGAAGATGATGGGACTGAATTCCATTTTTCATTTCAGTCACTCCTAATAAGTACATTTGAAGAAATGACAAAATATCTGAAATGCAAAAAAAATTTTTTAAAAAGAAAGAAAATGCCCCACGGAGTTAAGCAGCACGTGTAATAGATGCCCTATTCTGTCCAACTGTCTTGTAGGCCTTGGAAGTCTTTTTCATTAAAAAAAAAACCCACTATATTTAACTGAGCCCTGGTGGCACAGTGGTTGTGTGCGGGGCTGTGGCCCATAGGGTTGATGGTTCAAATCCAGCAGCAGCTCTCCAGGAGCAAGGCTAGGCTTCCTACTCCCACCAGAGCAGTTATGCAAAAGAAAAAGAAAAATAAGAAAGAAAACCCCCCACTATATTAAAAAAAAATAGATGCATTTTACAGGCCGTTAAAGACTTTTATTTTATTTCTTATAGTTAATTTCTTGGGAATTGAGTGAAGTTTTGCTTCCAGGGCAGATCATCTGTGCTCCATCCAACGATTCAGACTTGTTTCCTTTCACCACGTTCATTGCCTCAGTGTACCATGACTGATCCCACTTCCCCCGAGAGCTTCCTATCTCCATTCCTCCTCGCTTCCTCACCCGGCTGAACTTTGTCCTGCTGTCAGCGCTGCCCTTTGGATCTCAGACGGTTGGTTATTCTGAGGTCTGTGCATCTCCCTGGGGTCATTGTCCCCCTTCTAGACCTATGTAGTGGAATGGAGCGTGGAGGTGAGGTGGGTTTCAGATCTGAAAGACCTGAGTCTTGGGGATCCTATCAATCTCTGTCTGACCAGGGAACCTGGTCTCTTGAATGAGCTTGAGTTTTGTTCCATCTTTTTCACAGGCTACAGATTTTTTAAAAATAATTTTATTGGGGGCTCTTATCACATTCCATACATTATCTGTATCAAGCACATTTGCACACATGTTGCCACATTCATTTCCAATCATTTTCCACTCGAGCCCCTGGTATAAGCTCCTCTTTCTCCTCCCCCCCCCTTTTTTAAAAATCATTTTATTGGGGGCTCATGCATCATTTTTCACAATACATAAATAAACATACTGTGCCAAGCACCCTCACATGTCCACTGCTATTATTGTTCTCCAATTGTCTGCCTTTTCCCTTGAGCCCCTGGTATTGGCTTTTCCATCCCTTCCCCTCTTCCCTTGCTCTCTCTTTCCCACCAACACTCAATACTTTATATATTGTTATTGTTCTGTCATATTTTACACTGCCCGACCTCTCCCCCAACCCATTCCTTTGATGTCCGTCCTTCAAATAGGAGCTTATGTGTATATACTTGCAGTTGGTTCCATTTCTCTACCCCATCTTCTCTCCACCCCTTCAGCAGCTCCAATCTAACCATTGACCCGAAGGGACTCATCCATCTTGGTTTCCCCCTATCTCCAGCTCCCCTCTATACTAGTGTGCCTTCTCCAGTCCATCTGGATTTGCAAGGTAGAGTTGGGACCATGATAGGGGGGTTGGGGGCAGGAGGAAGGCTTCAGGAATTAGAGGGAACTTATATGCATCATCACTGCCCAGCTGCACCTTGACTGGTCTGTCTCCTCCCTGTGACTCCCCTGTAAAGGGGTGACCAATTACCCACCAGTGGGCCTTAGGTCCCCACCCTGCTCTCCCCCTCATTCGTAATGATGTGATTCTTGTTCTTTGATGCTCGATACCTGCTCCCTTCGGCCCCTCTTGATCACACATGCTGGTGTGCTTCTTCCATGTGGGCTTTGCTGTTTCTGCACTGAATGGCGACTCTATTATCTTCAAGTCTTTGATACTCCAGACATTCAATCATTTGGTAGCTGGGCACCATTGTTTCTTCTACTCTGTTTGCCTCTGTATTCATTTGTCTTCAGCGACATTGGGAGTCAATTGGCCCATTGATTTTGATTTTTGTTCTTTGATGCCTGATACTTGATTGTTTCTGCACCTCATGATCACACAGGCAAGTGAACTTCTTTTATGGTGGGTTTTGTTGCTCCTGAGCTAGATGGCTGCTTGTTTATGCTCAAGCCTTTAAGACCCCGGATGCCATATCTTTTGATAGCTGGGCACCATCAACTTTCTTCACCACTCTTGCTCATGCTCCCACATGTCCTCAGTGGGCACCTTGGGGTGTGTGCACACAATGATGTGTGTTCCTCCCCCCCCCCCC
>PVJH01041097.1:0-15224 GCA_004026705.1 Nesogale talazaci
CCTTGTCTTCTAGCTCAGGGAGGGTCTACGGGTGCTATTTTTGTCCTCCACGATGCCACCTCCCCGGGGCGAGGTCTGCGGGCCAGGCCGAGGGTGCCCGTGGGCGCCGGCTAGTCCTCGGGGATGGGCGTGTTGCAGTTGCCGTGGTAGATCTTGACGTGGCCCTCACACCGGAAGTAGGCCTCGAAGACGTCCCGGTAGCCGTGGTCCCGCCACCAGGTGCAGAGCTGCCGGTTCCAGGCGCAATCCAGCACGTGGAAGAGCTCGGGGTGCTCCATGCCGATCATGGTGAAGAAGTCCTGGTCCCCCAGGTGCCCGCGGAAGCGGTACTTGTCCGCCAGCTGCCGCACGCGCTCGGGTTCCAGCAGGCGGCCGTAGAGCGGGGACTGGCGCATGGCTTCCAGGTTCAGCAGCAGCACCCCGCTGTTGAAGCCCGGGAGCCCCTCGGGAGGAGGGCCCCCGACCCGCGTCTGGGGGTTTTCATGGCGGAACTGCCAGAAGGTGTGCCTGGAAGGGGGCAGAGAGCACGGTTAGGTCAGGGTTCGCCATCACGCCCCCCTCCTCACAGTCAGCCTCTGGGGGAGGTGGCCCCCACAGGAGAACCACACCCTCGCAAGCCTGCAGGGGTGCCTGCTGCGGTGATTGGGGACCACTGTCTGACTCCAGATATCTAGGTCTGTGTCCTGGGACTTCTCGAATTTCTCTAACTTGTGTACAGCAGCCCTTCCCTTTGCTCACTGCCTGGATTGGGGCCTGTGCAGGATCATGCCCCATCTTCCACGGGCATCTGGAAAGAGACCCCCGCTGGAAGGGAGGAGAGACCTTGTCCCCAGGGGAAGCATGGCCCCCCACAGATGGAGTCCACCCCGTATTCAAGGGCGTTCTAGTTACCAGGAATGTTGGAAAGTCGTTTGTATCCGTATATCCCAGTTTATTATCTTCAAAAAGATGATAGAAGATGCCGAGCGCATGAGGAAAAGGATTTTTAAAAATGCCAGTGCTCAGAAGTGAAGCCATTTTACTGGGAAGAGGCATTTGATACCGCGTTTAAAGACACCATCCTTCCTCCCAGGAGATCTGTCATTGTGGCTGCTGCCAAGGTCACTCCACAGGGCTCTTCTCCAGAGGCCCTGGCCAGCCAACCCAAGGCTCATGGTCCCAGGAAAGAGCACAAGGGAGCCAGGAACCACTCCTCCCACCTCTCCCGGGCACCCCGAGCCCCGCCCTTCGCTTCCTTGATGCTATTCTTCGGGGCTGGCAAATGTGCTCACTTCCAAAGAGGAGAAGAACACAGGCCTACTCTGGGGTACCAGGTTCCTCTGGAAAGTTCTAGAAGCCTGTGCTAACCCAGAGTCTGTGGCCAAGCTGCAGGTGCAGGGCAAAGATGGCTCCCCTGAGGCTTGAGGACCACAGCACCGGCTGCATACCACCCCTCCCCCAGATTGGCCCAAGAGTGGGTGTCTGCGCTCAGAGCAAGTCTCTGAGAAGCCAGTCAGGGTGGGGGAGGGGGGGCTGGGTCACAGCAGGGCACCTGGTTTCCCTAGGGCCAGGCCATGTGCCGTCAGCCCTTGTCGACTTGGAAGGAACCCTGTTTTCCAGTCCAGCAAGCAGAAAGCAGGACTCTGGTCTGAGATGGTGAGAGCGCTCTGGGGCTATTCTCAGATTAGGGACATGACATCTCGGTCCTCCAAGCGCTACCCTTCAGCTTGCTTAGGGTACCACTGTCCGGTGCAGCTTGCTCAGGGTACCACTGTCCGGTGCAGCTTGCTCAGGGTACCACTGTCCGGTGCAGCTTGCTCAGGGTACCACTGTCCGGTGCAGCTTGCTCAGGGTACCAATGTCTGGTGGTATCAAACTGAAGTGCCAGGGCCCCCTGCCAAACTATACCCTGCTCATCTCCCAACGTACTCCTCCCTGTGAGGCTCCCCCAGTGAGGGTGTCTGCATCTCGACAGGCAGGCTGGAAGCAGATCTGGACAGAGAGGGTGAGAGGTGCTCCCCACACGGTCCTCCTACAGAGACTCTGAGCAGCACTGAGCGGGGCTCCTCAGAGAACCTCAGACTGCCAGGGCCTGATGATGTCTAGGGACTAGTTAGTGCTTGTTCCCATTTGACAGACGAGGAAGCTGAGGCTCTGAAACTGCTCTGCCCACAGTCACACAGGCCAATCAGTTTTGTACCTTCCCACAGATACCTCATTCAGAGATACCTCATACCTGCCTCGCCTCACCCCTGCCCTAGCTGCTTCTGTTGCCAGGGGGCAGTCCCGCTTGGACAGCAGAGGGCCTTCCATTAGAGCAGGATGGCCCCCTCTCTGCCTGCACCTGCAAAGGCAGCTGGGCACCCGTGGCTGCCTAACCTTGCCAGGGGCACTAGGAGGGACTAGAGCAGTCGAAGGCTGATGCTCGCTCTGGTTTCCTGACCTCACAGGACATACATCTGTCTCCAAGCACCAGCCCTGCGGGCAGACCTGACACCAGGCATGGAACAGGTCCGCGCTACCCAACCTCCTGCTGAGAACACACCTTCCCATGCCACATGATTCTCCAAAACCAGAAAGTCCCAAACCCACTGCCACGGAGCTGATTTCTGATTTATAGAGACCCTATATAGGATCTGGGGATCTATCATCTTCACGGGTACAGACGAGACCGAAAACAAACAAATGCGCGTCCTCGAGCCCATGCTGACTGCTAGCATGCCTGTGGGGCAGAGGAGAACTGCCCCTGCTGGGTTCCATGACTGTACCTATGGGAGCAGAAAGCTTCTTCTATGGAGCAGCTGGTGGTTTTGAACTGGTGACCTAGAGGTAGCAGCCTAATGTGTAGCCCCCTTTACCACCAAGGCTGCTACTTCCAGACCACAGTATTCATGAACGCTGGTGATTCGATCAGGGCGTGAGAGGGCCGTGGGGGTGAAGAAGGCAGGGGCTTTCTGGCAGGGCTCCTCATTGGAGCGGAGGCAAGTTCCCAGGGTGGCCTGGCAAGACGGGGGCCTTCTCTGCGTTACAGCCTAGTAGAGACCCTGCAGTGAGCTCTGCTAGTGCTGTGCCTTGGGAATCAGACTGGTATCCTTAAGGAGTTCAAATCCACCAACAGCTCCAAGGGAGAAAATTGAGAGTGTCTGCTCCCATAAAGAAGATGCAGATGAGGGAGAGTGGGTCTAGCTCAGTGTCGGGGAGAGACCTTGCGAGGAGGGGCCACGGCAGCTGCTTCCCTGCTCCCGCAGGAGCCTCCCTCCTCCCGCTCACGGCAGAAAGCACCAACATGGGACCTCCACCCTGGGGAGACTGCAGATGCTCCCGCTCTGGGGACCCACGGTCTCTCTACACTGCACGGCCTAAGAGCATGGACGTCGATGGAGGCTGGGGGCAGGAAGGGGAGGGAGAAAGGGACCCACAGGTGAAGAGATGTCTCTCTCTTGAAGCAGGGCAACCCCAGGATCCACTCCGCTCATCTCAGAGAGGCAAGGAGCCTGCCTGAACTCACGGAGCAGATGCAAACTCAGCCAGGCATGCTCCCAAAGCCCATGCTCTTCCAGTGATGGGCACCAGGCCCTCCGTGGGATGGGAGGGTCCCATAGGCGCAGCAATGCTGCTACACTGAGCCCCAGCCCCTTGCCGTCGGGGGGGATCTGGCCCGGAGCAACCCCACAGGAGGAGGAGAACCGCTGCCAGGGCTTCCAAGCGTGCACGGCTATACCAGAGCAGACAGCCTGGTCTTTCGCCTGATGCGGGGCTGGCGGATTCAAATTGCTGACTTAGCTGCCTGTGGCCGTCACCTCATCCCGTGTCAATCTGAGGATTGAGAGTGTAGGGGTGGAGTCTAGCCTGTCAATCTGAGAGAGCCAATGAGACCTCTGTGTGGGCAAGGCCTTCTCCTGAGAATTCTGGGAAATGTGGTAATTCCTTCTTGGAGGCAGAGACACTATCTCTCTCAGTTCACTTCCGTGGAGATTTTCTACTGACAATGCTCTCTGCCTGAGAGACTCGACTGACAAGGCTGGCTCCCTGCGAGACATTCCTGAGGAGAAACCACACAGACCTACCCTGATGCAGCCAGAAACCTGGACCTAGAGAAGCCAGGTGGAGACCCCTGCCAGCGCTGAGATGCTTAAACACCACTGGATCCAAAGACTTTCTACTGGCTTGTGATCCTCCTGCATTTGGTGTCACTGCATGTGTTTCGTGAGTCTGAAGGACTTTGTAGATTGCTGTCGGACATATGGGCTAATATCAGACTTGAGGACTTGATCAGGACTGAGCTGGGATGTTTTCTTAATGTGCAATTAGCGTTTATAAGAAAACTCTCTTATATACATATGCATGCTGATGAATTTGTTTCTCTAGTCTACCCGAACTAACACACTGCCCCATGTGCAACCCACTACAATAACCTTCCCAGTTTGCCGACCAGATCACTGAGGCTCAGTAATTACACTCCAACCAAGCCCATTGCTGGGACTGACCCAACCCATACTGACCGTATGAGGGAGAGCAGACCTGTCTGCCTGGGTTCCCAGGACTGCACATCTTTACAGAAGCAGACTGCCCACATTCCTCCCATGGGGCCGCCAGTGGGGTGAGTCGCTGGCCCTCTGCTGAGCAGTTGGACACTCAACCACACCACCAGGGCCCCTGCAGGATCTCCACTTGGTCAGAATACCCCAGACCTCCTGCTGTCTTGCCAGGCAGCCCTCAGACCCTGGCCTGGCCCCAACAAGGGCCCCCAATAAACCAGCAATAACAATGGAGAACATTATGACAGCTCATCTTCACTTATGTTCGCATCACCCAGAGACCCAGGTGTTGCCTGTGGGGCCCATAACAGCCCTTAGCAAAGGGGGCTGAGGTTGAACAAGTCGGGTGGGGTGGGTGGCCTATTCAGAAGGGTGCCAGAAAAGGGGGCCTCCATGTCCAAGAAATGCAGAGGGGTGCAGAAACTTGGGTGCCGGGGAGAGAGGTCATCAGCACAGGTCATCCAGCAGAGAGCAGTCCAGAAGGCAGCCCTAAGTGAGAACTGCAGGGCCACCAGACAGCACTCTGGCCAGGAGAGAGAGCCATGGGCAGATACCCCAATATCTAACAGCGCCTACTGGTCCAGCAGACAGGGCAGCACTTCCTTGCCCTCGGGAAATGCTGCAGTGGGGATAGATGAGCCCATATGAGGATCAGAGAAGCAGGCTGCAGCCTGGATATAGACACCACTGGGGCACCTGAGGCCTTAAGAGCTCAGCTGTCACAAGGGTTGTAGGTGTCACGAGACTCTGGGAGCAACTGAGCATGAAAGACAGTGCACAAAGCCCGCCCAGCACCCTAACCCATGGGAGAGGCCCTGCCCCACTGTGGTACTCAGACACAGAGCAGACGCTGAGCCCTGCCCAGTCTCCTCTCAGGGTGTGGTGGCACGTAGAGACTAGCCCTCACCCACCCAGCTGGTCATCTGGAGGTTTCTCTTGCGACACGACTTCCTTCTTCAGGGACTCTGGAGTGGCAAGAGTGACCCACATTGCCAGTCTTCCTCCCAAAGCCACATGGGCACAGTCAACTCACTGCCGTGACTTCTGTGAGATCTGTCCCGGGACTGCAACGGTGCACAGGCGACTGCACTCCAACTGGAAAGGGTCGCCCACCACACGCCTAATCCTGAGCAGGAGGAGACGGACAGGCCTTTCTTCCATGGTCCCGCTGGGCAGGCTGGAACTGTCCAACCTTTAGGACAATTGTCGGGTGTAGGATTAACTGCAAAGCCCCCATTTCGAAGAACTCTCCATTTCAGGAAGGTAAGAAGAGGAAGGTGGGGGGGGGAATGCAAACAAGGGTTTGAGAAAGGCCAAAGGAGCCACAAGGATCCCCATGGGTGATAGGAGGGATCCATGGAAGAAGAAAATGAAGATGTGCCAAGAAACCCTGGGCTCCTGGGCAAAGCATCTGATTCACATTTAAGACTTGAGGGTCTCAAATGTTAAGTGGCTGCATGCATACATGAATGAAGACGTGCATGAGTCAACCCCAAATCAAACTCCTGTCATCAAGTCAATTCCAACACATGGTGACTCTGTGTAGGGTTTCTGAGGCTTCAGATCTCTCCTGGAGCAGTCAGCCTCGTCTTCCACCCAGGCAGTAGCAGAGAGGTGTGAACAGTCAACCTTGCAGGAGCAGCCCAATGCCTAACCCACAGTGCCGTAAGACAGGGGAAGGTCAGAGGTGGGGATGGAACAGCGGTGGTAGAAAAGGCACTTGGCAGAGGCTGTACGCTGAGCTCTGTGGGCCGAGCCATGGGAGAAGCACCTATGGAGAAGTCGATGTTTTATTGGGGGCAGCGAGGGGTCCCTCTGGGTGAGGACAGAGAAGGCAGGCAGCACAGCCAGTCCCACATGCTCAGGAATCTTCTGCCCAGACAGGAGTGAGGGGGGCTGTGTGGAGACCTGAGCCTGCTGCTTACAGGCCTCTCGACACTGTCCTTTCCACCTCTGGCCCCTGGGAGATGCCCAGCCTCTGAGAACTCTTTCTGGTCCCTCCTTGTTAGGGATGGCCCCAGAAGTGCAGCCAGAGAGCACAGCGGCTGCAGCTGGCAGGCAGTGCAGGGGAGGAGGGCATGCCCTTGGTCTGCCCTGGGTAGTCTGGGTCCTGCTCAGTTGCACAGTCCTGCCCTTTCCCTGAATTGAGGTTGACAGAGTGACCTTCCTCAGGCTGAAGATAAAGCTGGAAAGAGTCACCTTCAGAAAGGGTTCCCCGCCCCCACAGTCCACAGGATGAGGGGACACACGGTGGGGGCTTCTTTTTCCAGCACAGTGAGCAGACCCCAGGCGCTGCGCTGAAAATGCTGGGGAGGGGTGTGTGTGGAATGTAACCTTGTGTCCTAAATGTAACTGAATCAAATCCACCAGGGCCAGTGCCCTTCACCCTCAAAGAGGGGGCATTCCAGCCCTGGAGCAGACATGGCAGGAATGACCTGGGAGTGGTTCACCAGGGCAAAAAGGTGCAGCATGGCGAGGCTCAAGCACAGGAAGGGCCACCCAGGGGCAGAAAAGCATGGCACACCCCGAGCCCAGAAGGAATCTGCGAACCTTCACGGTCCATCTGAGCTGAGCCTGCTGGCTGTTGCACACATTTGTGGCATAGCTTTGGTGGGGGATCGCATAACAAGGGGGGGGATTGCAACCCTGGGGGGGGTCCTGCCACATTCTCAGAGCTGCATGCCGAATGAGCTCTGGGTCACGCTGGACCAGCCTTGGAAGCTAAGAGAAAGTGCGCTGATATTTTTATGAGCAGATGGGAAACACTTTCATCCTGAAAATAGCTCTAAAATCGGTGGACTCGTTGCTGTTCTGAGGTCATCTTTGACGCAGAGGGACTGGGAGGGTTCGTACTGCCAACCTCGTGGTTAGCTGCTGAGCACTTACTGGTCCACTATGCCATGAGGGCTCTTTGGTGGCCAAGAGCTAGTTGCAAGAGTTCGTACAAATGCTGTGCTCACCAGGCGGCCGTCCTTTTCTGCTCTGAAAGGTGGGACTCCGTGCGAGGACAAGGGTTTGGGTGTGGGACCCTCGAGGCCTCATAAAATCGCCACTGGCCTTCCTGGGCAGAGAGGGGCAAGGGAAAGCTTCCTGGAAGCAGCTTGCTTACTGGGCACCAGGAAAGAGCACCCAGCCTGGCGACCTCACCCCCGGGAAGAACAGTCAGCCCAGGGTGCGGGAAGACGGGTCTCCATTAGTTTGACATTGATTGGCAGATCAAGGACGGGGGGGACACAAGGCTGAAGAATGCAGGCGCTGAAGACAGACTGACAGGGTTTCCATCCTGCTCCTCTCCTCTGGAAAAGGTTCTAAGAGTGCAGCTTCTCATCTAAAAAGAGGGCTGATGAGTGCATTGACCATGGTGAACCTTTCGGCTATGGCAACCCCTGGGGAAGAGATGCACAGTGACCTGTCCTCCCCAGGCTCGATGGGATGTTGAGGAGCGTCTGGTGGCAGTGCCTTCACCAAAGGGACTCATCGTCCATCCACAACGAACAGCATTCCGCTGCCATCCACTGACTCGCAGAAGTAGATGTCAGGGTGTTTGTTGTTTTTCCTAGCCTGTCGTGGACTAGAAGCACCACTGAAATCTGTCTATCACGGGTGACCTTCCTGGCGTTTGAAATAGAACAGCTGCTAGCACCTTAGCAACATGCAAGCCACCACCCTGCAGCAGACTGACAGAGAGGAAGGGGGCGGGAAAGTGGTGGTGAAGCAGGGCGTTTGGGAGATAATGTGGGTAAAATGCCCAGTGCATGCAGTAGAACCTCCACGTCATGTTAGTGTGGACAGTCTGTGTCAACCATACATGCTTCCCACCGCCTCACTTGTGGCTGGTAGTCTAGCCCCGAACCCAGCTTAGCTAACTCTAACCCTACCGCAAAATCCTAACGTTGTAAAAGCCTAGACCAGGGGTGCTCACACTTTTGCATCAGATGAGCTACTTATAAAATGATCAAGTGAAATTGATCTACCAAATATAAAAGTGCAAAACATATATTTATTTCATTTATTCATAAATGCATTGAGAATTCTTTATATGTACAATGTATGTTTATGTACCTTGCATAACCATATGAGTTTATATTGCACAACACAACACAATGAACTATGTACATTTTTTTGTCATGACTTGAGTTGACTCTGATGACTTGCACTGAATGGAATGAGCCAGGGATTCATAGTCCAGACAGTAGCTGCTGACAGCCAGCCTCAAGCACACTTCCAAAGGATCATCAGTCATGGTGGAATGGTACTTGGACTTCATCATCTTTATGTGAGAAAAGGCTGACTCACATTAATAAGTAGAGCTGAATAATGCAGTCAAGGAGGTATCATATTTTCTCATGTTTGGGTACTTTCCCTCTGTGAATAAGTTCCAGAACCGTTCATGCTCTCTGGACTTCAGCTGAACGTCGACTTATAGTGTCAAAATCTCCCTTTATGAAAGTGATGTATTTTGGTCTTCTTACTTGGTCCAGCTTCCCTACTCATTTTAATCCCCTTTCTTATGTTTAAGAGGAAATAAAATCAAAGTCTAAAAATTGGTCATAACTTAGCTTGTCAGTTTTGGTACACTTGGCACAGTTGTTTGCGCATGTGTTTGACACCTCAGATTGCATCTGATTGGCTGTGCTGTACATCAATGAAGTGACAAGACTGATGATAGGCTTACATCTATTTTTTTTAATGCCATAAGGTCTACCCAAACTACATTTGCAATTGACAACGACGACGACGAAGACGACGACGACGAAGACGACGGGGGTCAGCAAACTCTTGAGACCGAAGAGCCCATCCTGTCCCTCCTAACGACTTTAGAATCACGCAAGAGCCTTAAATATGCTTTCCCAAGCAAATGAAATCACCGTGAGCTGAAACACTAACCTTCAAAAGTTTTCAATGTGACTGCGCAGCCACACGTTCACGCTGAAAGAGCCGCACAGAGTTCACGAGCTGCACTTCGCCGACCACTGCAATCAAGATTGACATATTCCCCTGGCGTTTCTATGTACGATGCATGCTTATGTATCTTGCATAACCATATGAGTCCACCCAAGAACAGAGTGAAAATACTGTGCCAAGGTCACCAGCTAGGATGCGCCACATCCTCTGTGCTAGATGTTTCTCACCCAGGTAGACCGGCAGCCTATCTTTGCTTTGTCTCTCGCTTTCCAGATGTTGCCTGAGGAAGCTCACACTTGTTTTAGGTGTGAGAAAACAAACAAACAGCTTTTTCTCTAAATATTTAGCACGGCCTTTGCAGCTTGAGCTCACCTCGAGTACGTTTAACTTTATCCAAGGAGGCTGTCTGCAAAGATCCCAATCCCAAGACTCCAGCAGCCTTGGGACCCACATCCCACGACTCCATTCCAACGTACTGGTCGAGGGCCTCGGGGAGTGAGCCGCACACAGACGCCGTCCAGGGGCAGCCATGCAGAGAGAGCAGAGTCTGGACGGCCAGCCAGCCCAAGGTGCAAATACAGAGCCTCGGTGGTGTCCCGGGTTAGCCACTGGGTTGCAAAAGGCAAGGTCAGCAGCAGGTCAAACCCACCAGCCACTCCCAGGGAGAAAGACGACGTTGTCCGCTGCTGTGAGGATTGACAGCCTCCTGGGAAATCCTGACAGGATCACGCTGAAGGGGAATCAACTTGTTAGCACTTTGTTCTCCTGAGCCTTTTAGACTCAGGTGGAGAGAATGGGCAGGTTATTTCATTTTGCTGTGCTTCAGCTTTTTCTTTTGCAAACAATGGAACTACTTATGCTCAACAAAATTATGATGAAGTTCAGACCAACAGTGTAATGGATCAGTGGTCTGTAATCTAGGTAGGCCTGCACCAATTTGAGAAACTTGCTATGAAATAACTCTGTAACCCTAAGAATCTCTGCAATGAGTGCTTCCCAGAAATTATCCCAGAGAAAAGTTAACTTCTCCCAAATAACTGCCCTGGTTTTTGCTTTTTATTTTCAAAATCAAGTGAAACTCTGAGACTGTGTAGCTTATTTAGCCATAGTGGACGGCTGAGCACCTGTGCAAAACTCGTTCGCAGAGATGATACGATCACAGCTCCTGGTATCATCAGAGGTCTCTCTCCCGCCCACCAGATAGCTTCCCATCTCTTATTGAACTGGATGGTGAAGACCTTGAAGCATATCATACATCAGAAAAGGAGACAAAAATAAGAAGTATATGGTCTGGTGAATTTTCAAAGGGGATACATCTGGGTAATCATCAACCAACAAGGAACAGAACATTGCCATTATCTAAGCCTCCCTTCTCAAGTCCACGCAGTCAGCATGCCCCTTCACCCCAAAAGGGAACCATTACTTTGCCTTCAGTTGCAAACATTGGTTTTTCTTGTTTTTGAACCTTATATCAATAGAACTCATTCCGTGTATACGCTCCTGTATATGGCTTTTTTTGTTCAACAACAGTATCGGGGTGGGATTCGAGTATGCTTTGGCGTGCAGCAGTACCTTGTTCTTATGGCAGTGTAGCATTACATCACATAACTCTATCAGTCTGTTCACTCATTCTACTGTCTATCTCTCCAGAAAACCTCTTGGTGCTTACAAAGGGTATTGCTATTATACATACACCTCTGTATTTCTTTGGATTGTGATGAGTATGCTTTTCTATTGAGTATTGTGGCAGTTATGTACTCTGGTGCCAATTTGATTAAGAGCGTAGGGGTGGAGTCTAGCCTGTCAATCTGGAGATAGTCAGTGAGACCTTTGTGTGGGCATGGCTTTCTCCTGAGAATTCTGGGAAATCTGGCTGGTATTTCCTCTTGGAGATGAGGGACTTACAACTCAGTTTCTGACTCGGTTCCTTGGAGATGCTCGACTGACAAGACACAAGGTGGGCTCCCTGTGAGACATCCCAAAGGCGAAGCCACATGGGCTTACCCTGATAGAACCAGACTTCTGAAGCTGGAAAAGCCACATGAAGACTCCTGTCAGTGCTGAGATGCTTGAGAAGCCCCAGAGAGGCCCCTGTCAACGTTGAGATGCTTCCACCACCACTGGGTACACAATATTCTACATCCACTGACCTGTAATTGTCCTGGCATCGTTGCACGTGCTTCGTGAGTCTGAAGAGGACTTATGGATTGGTATCAGACATATGGGTTTATATTGGACTTATGGACTTGGACTGGGCTAGGATGCTTTCTCAATGTTCCATTCCTCTTGTGTGTGTGTATATATATATATATATATATATATATATATATATATGAATTTGTTCTCTAGTCTACCTGGACTAACACAAGTATATAGTTAGATTTCTTACAAGTTAACCTGTGGCAGATAATACCAAGCAGTTTTAAAAAATTATATCAATTCACACACCTCCTCATGTCACAAAGAGATTCTTCTATGCTATCTTCTAGAAGCTCTATTTGTTTATTTTTCACCTTTAGGTCTATAATCCATTGGCTCAAGATCGATTCCTTTTTTGTACAACTACCCCAGTTTGAATCAAGATTGATTCCTTTTATGTACAGCTACCCCTGTGGGTTTCTGAGACTAACTCTTTACCGGTCCCACTGACATGCAATATCTACAACAGGCAAATGCATGGAAACCTAAGTTGACCGGTGGCTGCCAGAGGCAGGTAGGTGGGAGGAATGTGGAGCTATTCTTAATTAAGTTGAATGCGCCAAGTGGCGCATTAATGTCACTGAATTGTATATGTAAGCTTCTGGAATAGTATTGTGAGGTATATGCCACCACAGTAAAATTAAACACACACACACACACACACACACACACTCCCCTTGGGTATAGGATTCTCATGGTCCAGCAGAACCGTAAAGACTGCACATTTTGGCTTTTGATTCTTAGGAAAGAAGTTTCTCTGATTATTCCCAAGGCAGCAACTCCCACCAGTGGCAAGTGCTGAAGTCCGAATGGAAGTGCAGAAAGCCACTCCCCAATTCTCTCCATCTGCCAAGTCCGTGGTGCATCTGGGCGGTTGGAAAGGCCTTCATGTGGACTCAAGTTCTTAGCGCCAAGGGCCAGCCCTGCGGGATTTGCATTGCTCAAAGGCTCTGAACGCCCCTCTCCGGGGGCAAGTAAGAAAAGGCACTCTGAGAGTTCCAATTAAGGATGAAAAAAGAGGCCAGTGCAGTCCCTGCGGAAAAGTTCAGAGAAGAAGTATGGGTTTGAAAGGAAGAATATCTGGATCTGTTCCTTGGCTCCCTCCCCTTCTGATCATGAAAGCTGGGACTGCCCGGCCCCTCTGCACGTCTTGGGGGATGGTGCACTTGATTAAAGCGAGCCAGGCCCCACCCCCCAGGCCTGCAGACTCAGCTCCAAGCTATCCAGTGATGGCACAGAGAAAAGGAGCTCCTGGTGGGCCTCCAGCTGTGGGAGCCTGCCCGGCCACTGGGCTGGCTGGAATCTACATCTAAGGTCCAGACTGGACTGTCTGTATGTACGGTGACCACGGTAGCAGGGCCCCGGAGGAGCCTGGTGGCTTACTGGGGTATGAGCTGAGCTGCCATCTGCAAAACCAGCAGCCACTCCAGAGGAGAAAGATGAAACTCTCAGTGCCCAAACTTAGGGACCCCAAAGGGGCAGTTCTACTCCGCCCCCTAGGGCCACAGTGAGTTGGACTTGACTGGAGGAGTGAGTTATTTCTGATACAGCAGAGCCCAGCGTTGGTGCTGAAAGAGCTCTCCAATGTCAGGTTCATTGTGGCCATTCAGTCAAGGGCTGACTTGGGCTTTGTTCAAAGCTCATCACCCTTTGGCTGTGGTGACAACACAACCACTTTGAGCATGAACTCAGAAAACAGGGACCTGAAGAGCTTGGGGTATGCCTTTCCCCAGCACTCCAAAGTTAGTCTCCCAGGGCAGCTTCTCCCACCCACCTCTGCCTTGTGTGTGGTACAGACCCCAGGGAATTCAACTGTCACTACAGCTCGGTGAGGCTTCAAGTCCAGAAAGACCCCTCCTTCATTTAGTACGCCTCCTCCAAAGGCTTCCCAGGACCCTGCGTCCCGCACTGCTGTGTAAAGAGGGTCTGCTTTACAGAGAACATCTGCTCAAACACCTGTCCAAACACCCGTGCTGCTCCAGGCTGCGCAGTCCCCCACAGCTGGCTGAACTGGGCACCCTGCCGGGCTGCGAACTAGTTCCTTCTGGTGTACCTCCCTACAGCTATCCAATCAGAATCGACATTTCAAACAAGATTCCCAGCTGATTCTTATAAGGAAAAGACCCTGACCCGCTGTCACTGAGTTGGTCCTGACTTGGAACAGCCACAGACAGGGTTTCTGAGACGGGAAATCTTTACAGGACCGGCCAGCCTCTTCTCCATTGGGAGGAAAGGCTGGTGGGTTTGGCCCACGAGCCTTTCGGTGGGCAGTCAAACACCTAGCCCAGAGTGCCACCAGCGCTCCTTGGCGGTTCCTGTGGAGGTTGTTAAAATGTTGATTCTGACAGAGGATCTCTGGGGTGGGACGCACCCTCTAGGCAAGGCGCACACCCGGAATAAGCGGCTGTGGAACGCTGGCGCCCTGTTGTCTCACAGAGTGCCACGTCACTGGATTGGCCTCTCTTTCTTATTGCCTTTTTTTTTAAGAAAAGTAAGGAAGAAAACCCACAAAACATTCTGTCCTCCTGTCAGGCCAACCCAGCTCACAATCACGCTGAGTTGGACCGTTCTTGGCGCAGCATTACCGTGGCCTTATCAGACTGTCTGGCTCAGAAAATAAACAGCTTCTCCCCTGTGGTAAAGCCTGGACACCCTGCTGCCACCCTGGCCTCATTCCCTGACTTGCTCTTAGTCCCAGATACACAGGTTCAAATACCAGGACTCCTACATCCTGTGAGCAGAGCCCTTGGGCGGTCACTGAAACTCTTAGAATGGCAGTCCTCTGTAAAACCGAGATCCTGGGCTGAGCCCCGGCGGGACTGCGGCCCACTGGGACGGAGGTTCAATTCCAGCAGTGGGGCTGGGCCTCCTACTCCCACCACTGGAGAGCAGTGATGCCCAAAAAACAAAAAAACAAAACTGAGATCCTTTCTCGTCTAGGGTCCCTAACAGAAACCCCGTTGCCCCGGAGTCCCTGTTAATTCAGGGAGAGCCCAGGGAGTCAGCCTAGAAGCACAAACGCACAGGATTTTCAGTCTTTTGAAAGGTGATCTCCAGGCTTTCTTCCCAGACTGCTCTGGGCGGACTTGGGCGGCCACCGTCCATCGCTGCAGCCAAGCGCTTTACTGTTTGCATGGCCCCAGGCCTCCTCCCAGGTCTGGCAAGGCTCCACCAAGATGATGTCAGCAAAATGCCTGGGAGAGCCTGGCGTGTTCATTCAGGCAAGAAGAACTGCAATCCCACTGTGTGCCGGACACCATTCGGTCTGGTTGACAAGACGAGACGGAACTGCTTGGGTGGGAGAGAGAGACCAGCCCACAGGCCACCACGGTGGTACAATGGGGACTTTCAGGCACCAGTGGCCAAACCCCTTTCCCAGTGAGAGGGTCAGGGAGGAGCTGGGCAGGGGGCAGTGGGGTCCGCCAGCAGGGCCGCTGAGAGCAGCTGGACCTGGCGGGGCAGGGAGTTGAGGTGGTGTGGGCAGGGGCAGACCAGAAGGATCTGTGGGAACAGTCAGGAAAGCTGCCTCAGACGCTGGGGCTAGCAAAGGGGACTAAGGGTCCCATAGCATGATCTGCCTCCTGTGGGTGGAAGGCCACCCTG
>PVJH01041098.1:0-15229 GCA_004026705.1 Nesogale talazaci
TATATATATATACACACACACACACATATACATTGGCCTCTATCCCTTTCATTATAAATTAATGTATTTACATATATGCATACCTATTGCTATACCTCTATGAATAGCTTTTATCTCCTGTTTCTTTCCTCTTTTCCTTTCACTGTCCTCCTATCCCACTCTTATGCTCACCTTCCATTCAACTCTCAGCAATTTCTTTCAGATAAATTGCACTTGATTAAACCCCACCAGACATTCTATGCCTTCCTTACCATCAATTTTAGATCTCTTGTTGTTCCCTTATCTTGGAGTTTGTTGGTTCTCCACTCCCCTTACTCTCCCCTCCTCTCCTATGTCTCCCCAGAACAACTGGTCCCACTGTTTTCTCTTCAAGATTGTTCATCTTACCTATCTTATATAGATGTACACAGTGCAAAAAAAAAAAACACCCCAAAAACCCAATAGATAGTTCCAGGTCTGTCTGCTGACTCTTATGTATATTTTCCAATCAAGTCTGATGAAGTGCCAAGTCTTGTCCCCCAAGCCATAAGTCTATTTTCAGGATTTCTCAGATACTTGGTTACTTTGCTCCCCTTGCAGCCCTGTTGCATGCCCTTCACATTTCACCCTGCTGTCCATAGGGCAGATCAGTGTCTCCAGAGCTGCCCTTATAGCACTATGGGTCAGTGAAGAGTCAGTAAGGTACATTGTGTCTGGTGGAGCCAGCCCTATGGTTCCCTCTGTGCATTGACTGCTCCGAGCAAGGTTGTCATCCCTGGGGCTGGGTGAGCCATGATGAAATTCTCTCTCAGTTTGCTCCATGTGGTCTGGACAGAGCTACCTCTCGCCTCAGGTTTTATCTTCAGTGCTGTCCTCTGTATAGCCTTCTTCATGTTATTCTCTTTGTTCATTCACTGCTCCATGCCAGTGTATTGTTCTCCAGGCTTGGTGCTCTAGGATGGCGTCTGGTCCCCCGTTCCCTTTCCTGTGGAAACATAAACAATACCCTCCCATGGTTCTCTTAGTGCTCTGTTTTCCATTACCCTCGGGGTTTTTTTTTCCTTTCCTTTTTTTCTTCCCCTCTCTTTCCCCTCTTTCTTAGTTGGCTACCATATGCATTCTTGAGTTGGTCTTTGGAGTGCATGAAGTCTGAGTCTCAGATTACTGGAAGCTGTAAAAAATTAAATAGACGGGCTGAGCCCCGGTGGCGTCGTGGTTGTGCGCGGGACTGCGGCCCACTGGGATGGAGGTTCGATTCCAGCTCCATGGAGCAAAGGCTGGGCCTCCTACTCCCACCACCTGAGGACAGTGATGCCCCCCCCCCAAAAAAAAAAAGTAAGAGAGTAGAAATCTCCATCTTTCTCCACACTAATGTGGAAAAGCTAATGATGAGAAAATGTGCCATCAAGATGCAAATGAACATCTATGGGAAGAGCTGACAGAGAAACTCAATACCGGCAGCTATGATGAGGCCAGGGGATGACTGCAGAACAGATGATCAACATTTTTCTGTAAGTTCAAATTGAAGTTGAAGAAATTAGAACAAGTTTATGAGGTCCATCCAAAATAACCTTGAGTCTATCCCACCTGAATTTCAAGAGCATATCAAGAACAAATGTGCTGACTGAACACTAATGAACCAACTGGATCTGCTTATTGAGTGGAAGTGAGGGAAAATGTAACAGCGAAGAGATTCATTTCATTGGTGCCTTTGGTACAGAAGCTAAAGAGGGTTGGCTGGTCAGCATTAAAAAAGTTCTGTAAGTCAGTTAGAAATAAACTTGAGTGTCCCCAGTTCGCTCTCCAGCGTCCTCTAGATTCCATATGAACCACCAAGGGCGGCCAAGTGACAAGGGATGCTCCTGGACTTTGGCTATGGTAGCCCAACTCAGACAATGGCTGGTCTGTAAGGAGGGTTTCCTGGAGGAGGAGACAGGAAGGTGTGGAAGGCTGAGACCACATGTGCAGATTGCTGGTCAGACCTGTCTCTGTGCAGAGAGCACTATGCATCAGAGTCCATTGTCCTTTGTCTTTCAAAGGTGGCCAAATGCAGGGCTTGCGACTGCCATAGTTTGCTAAGAACACAGAACAGCAGGTAGCCAAGCGTACTGTGAAGAAGACATATAGCCTGCAATTGGACCAAAGGTCAAGCTTGCAGAGCCGTAAAGGTGCCTTTCCTCATGCCCAGGAAAGAGGTTGACTGACACTCATAGAGAAAGCTTTCCTCTGGAGCTGGCACTCTGAATTCACACCTCGCCTCACACTCAAACTCCCTGCTGTCATCAATTCTGACTCACGGTGATCCAAGAAGATGGATCAGAACAGCCCCGTGGGTTCCTGAGACTAAATCTTTGGGGAACTAGATAGTCTTGTCTTTCTCCCACAGAGAGAATGGTTGTATTGAACTTCTGACCTTGCGGTTAGCAGCTCCACACATAATCCACTACACCACCAGGGCTCCTTGCTCATCTTCTGACCTGTAAGAAAAGGCACATTTCTTTTCAGTAAAGGCCTTCACATGTGAATTTTCTGTGACACCAGCTCCAGATGAGTAGGGCGGCCTGCTTCCACCTTGCTGTATCCTCGACTTGGCCACAGAGATCCCTTTTGCTACATGGTGAAATCGAAGGACTTCTCAGTTCAAAACCCTCTACCACCACCCCTCCACCTCACAAGAATAAAAGAGGCCATCTTTGGAAAAAAAAAAAAAAGGTTTGTTAATATTGAACCCCAGGGGCTGACATCTCTGAAGCGTAAGTAGGTGTGTATAGAACTTTGCAGCTGGTATCGACTGACAGAATGTGGATGGATCAGGCTGAGATGACCATAACTGGACTGAACGAAGAAAAAAATGCTTGACTCTGTGAGCTGGTGCACATTGCTGCCATGTTGATGATTGAACGTTGCTTATGCATGCAGAGGGCCAAAGTTCCCATCAGAAATGAAGACTATTACATCAGGAAACATTCTTGTCTCCATAAGTACTGGGCTGTTAGAGAAAGGAGATTTAGAAATTGCTTATCTAAAATGGCAGAAGATAAAGGCAGGAAGTGGGCGGTTTTAAAACGACTATGGGAGTAAAACAAACAACAAAGATTGGAAGGGGTTGGGGGGGAGTTAATTCTTCAGTTTGAAAGGACCAAGAGCTAGAAGAGCCAGAGCTAAGGGGTGGTCTGTAAATTATTTAATATGGCTTTTCTAGCCGGGGTTTCTAATTCCCACCAAAAGACTTTTTCCTGCATGGGTCTGGTAAGAAGGTGGAGGACAATATTTATAAGATTCACTTGTGAGTAATTGTGAACAGGGTCCCCTGGAATGCCTTCCAACACTGAATAAAATGTGCCTTCCGGGAAGGAAGAGCAGGGATCTCATTAGCAGCAATAGGTAGGAGGGTTGTGTGTCCTTTGAACCTGAAATTCCTGTGCAGTGAACCTCCTGGATCCAGAAGACAGCTATAATATCAGGGGCAGCAGCAGAACCAGGAGCCAGAACATGGAACAGAATTAATTGTGGAGTTTACAAACAGCAGAGAAAGTAAAGCTGAGTGCGTTTGTGTAGGAGGACAGTTTGCAGAGTGGGGTGCATCTGGACACTTTATTGGGGAAGTCGGGCTTGCTGACTCATTGAAGTGGAACTGAATTGCCTTCAGGCTGAGGTTGATTGGAATGAGAGCCTCTGGGCACTTAATTCAAGGAACTGGGTTTGCTGACCCATAGAGCTTGAACTAAATGCCTTCAGCTTGAGGCTTACACCAGAATGGTATCCTCCTTTGGGCATTAAACTGAAAGAACTTTGTCATATGTCCTGATAAACAACTATCCTAGCCATTTCTCATTGGCACTACAACTTGTTAATTTCCTTAATAAACTCTTTCATCATGAATTTTGTCTGAATTCTGTGTAGACATTGCAATGAATACTAGTTACTAGAGAGGTAAAATAGAGAACATTAAGACCTTACACAGGTGATGATCATAATTAAAATCAAAGCAATGCAAATTCAGCAACTGTGTCCAATGGCTGTGTCAAAAAAGGATTACCAAACAGTTGAATCAAATGAACCAAACCCCAAAACCAAACTCACTTTCATAAAGATTTACTTTTTTAAGGGGCTATCGCTTCACCTACAGATGGACTTTGGGTTCCCCATCTGTACTCCCCCTCATTTATAATGATATAAATTATCAGGGGGTGATCAGTCCTCTGATATACTCACAAAAGGGTTCAACAGGCAGTTGTGTAGCAATAACTATTATTTATTATAACACCGATATAGAGATATGAAAGAGAGAGAAAAGAGCATTAGAAGTTACATATATATCCTTTCATGGTACATGGTCACCTCCGCCCCACTAGATGGTCCACGTGGAGAGAGAGACAGGAGAACGGCAGCCTGGAGGGAGGCAGGTGGGAGCAAAGCAGGCTTCTCTCCTTTCCTATATCCCATCACTATTTACCCTCTGGAGTCAAGTTAGCCCCTAATTACAGGCAAGGACACATGTCACAGGAGAGGGCTGTCTTAAGGGCCATATGGTGATAAGGGGAGTGGTCTTAGGAATGTCTCTGTGAAGAGGGGCATGAAAAGACCAGACCTTAACTTGTGGAGGTAGATAAACATTTCTATCAAGCTAGGGGCTATTAGCAATGCTGTTGAATCTGGCCCACAAGGGCTTTGAGGGAAGTAAGCCATCATCCTATCAGTGGGGAGTCAGCTAGCAGTTAGACAACACAAAGGCCTTAGTAGTTGGGAATTTCAGGGAGAATAGCTAAATCCATAGCTACTTCCATAACAAATGCTGGTAAATAGTCTGCTTAATACTTGGAGCATAATAATTGTGGAAAAGTTTTGTCGTCATCCCACAATAAATTTTAGTCTTTCAATGCCTTGATACCTGGTCCCTTCAACACCTGGACACCTCGTAGTCACACATGCTGCTGTGCTTCCATGTGGGCTTTGTTGCTTCTGAGCTAGATGGCTGCTTTCTTACCTTCAAGACTTTAAGACCCCAGACACCGTATCTTTTGATAGCCAGACACCATTAGTTTTCTTCACCACTTATGCACACATTTGTCTTCAGCAATCATATCAGGAAGGTGGGCATGTTTGATACCTGATCCCTTCGTCACCTGGTTGGTCACACAGTCTGGTGTGCTTCTTCCATGTGGGCTTTGTTGCTTCTGAGCTATATGGCCACTTGTTTACCTTCTAGCTTTTAAAACCCCAGATACTATATGTTTTGATAGCTGGGCACCATCTTGTTGAATATATTTTAACAAAGGTTGCAGCAATACATCAGGGAGCTGTGAGAAATTCAAACCACAGTAAGAAGAGGACTTGGAACAAGGGATACCATTTCTGATATCAGATAGCCTTAGCTAAAAGCGCAGTATATCAGAAAGTGTTTACTTGTGTTTATTGACTATGCAAAGAACTTTGACTATGTGAATTCTAACCATCTATGGATAATCTTGAAAAGAATTGGAATTTCAGAAATTGTGCTCATGGAGAATCTGTACATGAATCAAGAGACAGTCATTTGAACAGAACAAAGGAATATTACATGGTTAAAAACTCAGGAAATATGTGAGTCAGGGTTGTATTTTTTATACTTAGTCAATTCATATGCTGAGCAAATAATCTGAGAAACAGGACTTTGTGAAGAAGCACACAGCATCGGGATTGGAGGAAGTCTTATTAACAACCCGTGATGTGCAGGTGATGCAACCTTGATGGCTGAAAGTGAGGAGGACTTAAAACACTCAATGCTGATGATCAAGATTGCAGCCTCCACTGTGGATTACAACTCAATCAGAAGAGAACAATAGTCTTCACCACTGGATCAGTAGGTGTTGGGCCATGAAGTAAAGTCAGAGGCCATTTCAGAGGTTAGGGCAGGCTTTATTGGAGGGCTTGCAGGTGACTTCAGCAACTCAAAGGAGTGTGAGCTGAGGAAGCCGCGCCACGGGAACAAAAGGAAGGGTTTTTATACCCCTCTGGTGGGCTTGACAGTAACAATTGCATTTTTAAATTTTTCAGGAGGGAAACTTCTGGTGGGAAATACGTGCACAGCTGAATTTCACAAGGGAGACAGTCGTTAAGCTTATCTAAGGGTTACAGCAGGGTGGGCACAGCTGAATTTCTCAAGGGAGACCGTCGTTAAGCTTTACAGCAGGGTGGGGTGTGTGCATTTTTAGAAATGAGCCCGTGTCCTGGAAATTCCAGAAAACCCAGAAATCCACGGTTGGAGCCTCAGAAGAGATGGTGAAATGGAGGCACTGCGCCTAAAATGGAGTCTCCTGTGCCAAGACCGGACAATAGGCAGCATGAGAATAAATCTGGGCTGAGCCCCGGTGGCGTAGTGGTGGTGTGCGGGACTGCAGCCCACTGGGATGGAGGTTCAATTCCGGCTCCCAGGAGCAAAGGCTGGGCCTCCTACTCCCACCACCTGAGGGCAGTGATGCCTAAAAAAAAAAAAAAAAAGAGAATAAATCTGGAAAAGATTGAAGTTGTGAAGGATTTCATCTTCGATTCACAACAAGTGCTCTTGGAAGCAACAGTCAAGAGAGAGATTAAATGACACATTGGGTTGCATAAATCTGTACAATGTTGAAAAATAAGGATACCCCCTTGAGGACTAAAATGTGCCTGACCCAAGCAACGGTGTTTTCATTTGCCTCACATGCAAGTCCAAGTTGAACATTGAGAATAAGGGAAACCAAAAAAGAGTGAATGTATTTGAATTATGGGGCTAGGGAAGAATATTGAATTATTCATCATTCATATTACTAGTAGAGATCTGAATCATCCATGTTATTAGTATAAACTAGTCCCTGGAAAAGGACATTATGCTTGGCTAAAATAAAGATCAGTGAAAAGACCATCAAGGATATGAATTGACACGGTGTTTTCAGCGGGGTCTCAAATATAACAATTGCAAAGATGGCACAGAACTTGTCAGTGTTTCATTCTGTTGTGCATAGGTTTGATATGAATTGGAATGGATTGACTGTGTCTAAAAATAGTGACAATATCCTACAGGTTCACCCAAGTTATGAGGTTTTACAGATGCATCATCATTCTTTTTTGGGGGGGCATCACTGCTCTCTGGTGGTGGGAGTAGGAGGCCCAGCCCCACTGCTGGAATTGAACCTCCGTCACAGTGGGCCACAGTCCCGCGCACAACCACTACGCCACCGGGCATCATCATTCTTTAACATTGTATAGTATTCAATTGTGTTATGCACCCTAGTTTTCATATCATCTTTTCCATTGATTGGCATTTAGGTTGCTGAGAATGATTGTGCATTCCTTTCCTCTCCTTTGGGTGTTTCCTGTATCATTTCATAGTTTGTTCACAGAATTCTTTAGTACTGCTATTTGAAGCGTGAATATTTTTTCTTCAGTTCTTTCGATTTGAGAAATGTCAAGCATGTTTTTCCAACTCCAGTACTTTGCACATTTCCTTATAGTATTTTACTTTCTTTTCTCAATAAATAAATCTCTATCACCCAGTATAATATCAATCTTAAGATCCTTCAATGTGCCTTTGTCACATAGCATATTCATAAGCTCTGGACAGTTTGACAGTTATGGCATAAGGGACTACTACCCCACCTACTGCAGTCATAAAGTAGGAATATGCATTTAAAACAGGGTAAGAAATAACACCCCATTCCACCAAATGGTTAAGATTCTCCTCAACACTTAAAAAAAAAATCAAAAAAAGGCTGAGCCCCGGTGGCATAGTGGTTGTGCATGGGACTGCGGCCCACTGGGATGGAGGTTCAATTCCAGCTCATAGGAGCAAAGGCTGGGCCTCCTACTCTCACCACCAGAGGGCAGTGATGCCGAAAAACAAACAAACAAAAAATATCAAAAAATATCAATATTGTTTCATAAGTCTGGCTCATCAATGAGATCACAACCTGATGATGCCTTCATGTGGGTGTGGCCTTTTCATGAGGATTCTGGGCACTTCCTCTCTCTTGATTCTGCCATCAGAAGAAGTTGGTCTTCTCTCTCTCTCTCTCTCTCTCTCTCTCTCTCTCTCTCTTTCCACCTCCTCTCTTCTTTCACCCTCCCGTTGACAAACCATGTGGAGATACACCAGCCCTGAGATGCTTCCACGTCACTAGAGTCAGGAGACTTTTCACCCACTGACCTGTAATCTTTCTGTACTCAGACAGGTTCTGCTGCATGAGTCTGAAGAAGAATTAATGGACTAGTATTGGATATATAGACTAATATCAGACTTATGGACTTGACCTGGATTGGGTTGGAATATTTTCTCAATTTCCAATTAATCTTTGATATAAAGCTCTCTCACACACACATCTGTGCATCGCTATATTTGTGTCTCTAATCTACCAGTACCAACACATCAACCAAATGTGTTTATTAAATGCAAATGGGCACCTCACTGGCATTGTGTACAACGGCTACCTAGACCTTGGTTTTTTTATGCATTTTCCAATAAAAGGAGCATGCGCTCCTTGGATAAATGGCTAATTTCAGAACTAGGGTATGAGGTAGATAGATAGATAAGATACCCCCGGAGAATCTTGTAGTGCCAGAATTAGAAAAAGCTAAACACCCCCTTTCTTCCCCCCCATCTCCAATGATGGGAGTGTGTCAAATGGATACATGAACTAACTGGAAGAGCATCCATAGGCCAAAGCGGAACACAGAGCACTGGATTATGATTCAAACGATTAAATAACTGAGCCGATATTGGTATGCTTTCTCTCTCCCCCATCAAATCGCTTTACTGAAGAATCCATGGGGTGATGGGGACAATGAGGTCCCATGACCACAGTCCAACCAAATCTCATAGTCGCCCAAAGCTTGATAGACATTTTTGAATCAATGAAGTGACTATATAGATATCTTATTTGCAGAATTTCAAATAATGTGTGTACATACTCTGACCTCAAGGAAATGGAATATAATGCTCTTTGGTTAAATGTGGCTTGAAGATAGTGGCTTCTCTCTAAAGCACACAGCATGGAACAAAGCAAAAATAAAACTGGCCACCAAGTTGCCCCTGACTCATGGTGACCCCCCATCACCCCATGGAGTCTTCAATAAAGTGATTTGATGGGGAGGGGGGAAAACATATCAATATTGACCCATTTATTTTATCATTTGAATCATAATCCAGTGTAGAATTGCCCCACAGGATTTTTGCTACCCGATGAACCCTAAAGACTAGCTGCAAGGACGAGTGACATAGCCTTCTCTGGTGGAGCAGCTCGTGAGATTGAATGGCTTACCTTCTGATCAGCAGTCAAGGCGGTAGCAACCAGGTCTCCTGCAGTATGGAAAGGAGGGGGGAAAGATGGCCTGGATGGGCCTCAAGAACAGAACAAGGACAGTAAGTAAGAACTAAAGGAGTCAGGATAAACTATGAACTTCAGTGGATAATACTGAGTTAGTAGAAGGTTAGTGCAAAAGGAATCTTTTGACCTAAAGACTTGTCAAAGATTAAATCACTAGCATAGATTTAAAGTCGTGGGACTCACTCTCTCCTAGACGGAGTGTTGCTGAGTAGGGATGGACTTGATGGCAATGATGTTTTTTAATTTGATTCAATGACTTCTCTCCTTCTAATTTCTAGTCTCCTCTAGTCTAGTCATCCTTCAGTACCATATTGTTTCCATGGTTATGACTTTATAATAATACTTAAAAATGAATACTTGAGGTCAGGTAGTCGAGGTCCTCAAAATTTTGTTTAAAATTGTTTTCGTTGTTTATTTAAGAGTAATCCCTTTTACTTTCATATCAACTTTGAAATAGCCCGTCAATTTCTAGAAATGGATATCTGCTAAATTCCTTAAAAATATCTCATGGTTTATGATGCCGCTGTGAACCACATTTAACGTTCTCAATTTTCCACGTGTTTGCCGCTAGAGAGTTATGTTAGCTCCAGGGCCCTGTAGCACGTGACCAGGATGAATCCATCATGGAATGTAACAGGGCTTCTGTTACAGTCCTTGGGGCTTTGACAAACAGAATAAAGAGAATTGTTCTTGTCCAACCTGCATGCCTTCTACTTCTTTTTGTCTTCTTAGCTTGAAGTATAGCATAAAGTTTAGTAGAGAGTTGATGCCCTTTGCCATTTTTAAGTCTCTTGGAAAAGTTCAGCATTTCATCTTTCATTTGATTTGATGTTACCCAATTCTGAGGACAAGGTTTCTACTCCTGTAAACAGCTACGGACTTGCAAACCCACAGGGCAGTTCTGCTTTGTCCTATCGGGTTAAGAGTTCAAATTGTCTCCGTGGCAGTGAGCTGGGAGGTTTCTTTAATTTTATAATGGTAGGTGTTCTTAGGTTGATTGTATCATGTTGCAAAGGTTCCCTTCTGTTAAAATTTTACTGAGTTTTTAAAATCATGAATGTTATGTTTTTTCATGAGCTTATTCACTTGTTTTGCCTCAAGCCTATTATTTATGGAGATGATCAAAGGGGTTTCCCGCTTCACTCTGTATTATTGATTACAATGACTGGTCTTCAAATGGTAAACCAATTTTGTACTTCCTGGGATAAATCCCACTTGGTCACATGTATTATGCTTAATTTTTTTTTCTTGATTGAATTGAGCACTTTTATTAAAAAAAAAAAAGATGTGCTCCTATCTTCATGAGATACACTGACTTACAGTTTTCTTGTTTTTCAACAGCCGGGCTTCATATCAAGGCAAGGTTGGCCTACAATGAGTTGGGAAGGCTACTCTTTTCCATTTTCTAAAAAACTCTGTGTGTGGTTAGTGTTGTTTCTTCCTGAAATATATGATAGAATCCACTAGGAAAGAGACTTCCTGTGACGGTTTCCAATGACAAATTAAGCTTTCTCGTGGTACAAGTAGATCTAGCTATTCCAATTTCTAAGCTTCATGCTGTGTCTGCTTTTATAAACTGATTCTTGCAGGAAGTCCTACCCTCTTTGTCAAATTGTCAGTACAAATTTGCCTTTAATATCCCCAAGTTATTATTTTAATAGTTACAGGATAGTGATGTTTCTCTTTGATTTCTTATCTCCCTAAAAGCATGCAAGCAAATGTTTATAGGAGCTTTATTTATAATTAACCTGAACTGAAAACTACCAACATGTCTTTCAATGGAGAGCTGTGCTTCAGTTTTGCACGGCCATCGTTGACGAATCCTTGCTTGGTGGCTGCCCTTGCATCATTATCTGTAGGGGGAAACTGGGTTTGAAAGAAATATGGAGATAGTGACGGGACTGATGGTCACCTGGAAATATGGAGGGAGAAAGAGGGGGGACTGGGGAATCAACAGTATAAAAGAAGGAGGAACAAAGTTCCAAAGTTGATTGAGACGATGACTGCACAGATCTTCTTGATATGACTGAAGCATTGAATTTATGACATGTAAATTATAACTCAAAAACAAAGAACAGCAAACTTGTGGAACACCCACACAATGGAATATTATTAATCAGCAGTAAAAAGAAATGAGCTCGCTTGACACAATGGATGGATGGCTGTATTGTGATGAGCTGTATGAATCCCCAGTAAAATGATTTTTTAAAAAAAGAAAGAAATGAAATGAGCTCCCAAGTTACAAAACGATATGAGGAACCTTAGATACATTGCTAAGTGAAAGGTGGGGGGCCCTGGTGACATAGTGGGTGATGCATTGGGCTGCTAATGACAGGGTCCTTGGTTCAAATTCATTAGCCACTCCTCAGGAGAGATGAGGCTTTTGATACCTGTCCAATTACAGTCTTGGAAAGAGACAGGAGGTATTGTTCTCTGTCCTTCCTGTGGGGTCGCTGTAAGCTGGAATTGATGGATGGCATGAGTCAGGTAAAGGAGCCACTTGGGAAAGCTAGAGAGGTAGGGTTGCAACCATATGACATTCTGGAAATGTCAAACTATAGCGATATAAGAATATCAGTAGTCAGCAGGATTTGGGTGTGGTGTGGAAGGATAGCTAAGTGAAACACAGGACATTTGAAGGTCAGAAAAACGATTATGCAGGCTACTGTAGAAGTGAATACATGGTGTCATCAATTTTTCAAGATCTTCAGAACTGTACAAGACATAGACAGAGTTCTGATATGAATGCTGGCTCTAGTTACAACCTAGTGTATCCCAATTAGTGCTCTGAAAGAACCACACAAATGGATGTCCAGAATAAAGGCAACTGTGCTAGGGAACGAGAGGTCCATGGGAATGCCATACTTCCTGTGCAATTTATCTGCAAATCCAAAACTACTCTTAAAAAAAGTGTATTATCCCCCGACTTAGACCCCCAGGGGAGGATGAATAGCAGAAACATAGGTGAGAGAAGACAGCGGTCAGTGTAAGATATGAAAACAAAATTAATTTGCAATTTATCAAGGGTTCACAAGGATGGGGAGGGGAGAAAAAAAGAAAAGAGAGGAACGGATATCAAGGGCTTAAGTAAAAAGTAAATATTTAGAAAATGATGATGGCAACATAACATATGCACAAATATGCTCGATACAATTTACATATGGAATGTTATAAGAGCTGTAAGACCCCACCCCAATAAAATGACTTTTTACAGGGTATAAAGAAAATCTTGTATCTTTGGCTCATCAAAGTCTACCTGCCAAAAATATTTTATCATGTCATGTACGGAGACCATTATAACTGCGTTTGCAGTTCCTCCTCCTGTCCTTTGTGTCATTTTGCCATCTATTTTACTTTACTTTTTTTTTTTTTTTTAATTTTTTTGGGCATCACTGCTCTCCGGTGGTGGGAGTAGGAGACCCAGCCTCACTGCTGGAATTGAACCTCCATCCCAGTGGGCCGCAGTCCCACGCACAACCACTACACCACCGGGGCTCAGCCCCTATTTTACTTTTCACATATTATAACCTTACCATACAAAAGTAGTATTTTTTCTTTTAACTACTAAATACCATCGTTTTAAAAAATGATTTTCTTTTTTCCTCTTGCAAGGTCCATAAAGACTAAAATGGTAGATTGCAGGACCTTTCACAGAGAATACTGCCGAAAATAGCACCACGATTTGTAAAACACTGATTAGTTGTCCTGGTGGCACGGTGGTTATGCCTGGGGCTGCTAAGGCCAGCAGTTTGAAAACACAGTTGCTCCACAGGACAGGGATGAGGTTTTCTATGTGAGTAAATGAGAGAAAAAGAACCATAGAAGCTCCTATGTTTATAAGAAGGAATTTCATATGCAAGAACAGTTGAATATGGAGGAAACATCCCAATAGACCTATCCAAGCTCCTAAGTCTGATATCAGCCCATATATCCGATACCAATCTATAAAGTCCTCCCTCTTCAGACTCACAAAACACATGCAACGAAACCAAATGCAGGATGATCACTAGCCAGTGGGTAGAAAGTCCTTGGATCCAGTGGCGTGGTAAGTATCTCAGCACTGCAAGGGGTCTCTGTGGCTTCTCTGGCTTCAGAGGTCTGGTTGCATCTACGTGGCTTGTCCGACTCAGGGCACTAGGGTAGCTCCATGTGTCTTGTCAGCTACAATGTCTCCCAGGGAAGTCAGCAGAGAAGAGGGAGGTGTCTTGTGCCTCTAAGGAGGAAGTACCAGATTTCCCAGAATTCTCAGGGGAAGGTCATGCCCACACAGAAGCCTCATTGGCTATGATCTGATTGACAGACTAAACTCCACCCCTTCACTCGTAATCCTCTCAAATTGACACGAGATTATGTAACTTCCATACCAATCCTGGAAAGAATTATAGATTTGAAAACCACAGGGGTTTCTTCAATTATTTCTCACAGAGTGGTTGGTGCTTTAAAACTACTGATCTTGTGGCTAACAGCCCAACCAGAGGAGTAATGGGCAAACTGTTTGGTTCACCCTAAAGATCTTATAGTGTTGATATTAAACACTATTCTCTTCAAGTAAGCCTATTTTTCCAGCCTACAACCTTTATTGATCCTGGGTCCTTCTAGTTTTACCTTGCTTGAGGCTTTAATCAGAACACTTTCAAAGTCACTACATGAGTTGCCACAGAAAAGTGCCATCACCATTAAGAACTCTGTAAAATCTCCTTTAAAACCTTCTCCCAGCAGTAGAAAGGGGGAACCAATTGCAGGGATCTACATATACCCTCCTCCCTGGGGTATGGACGACAGGAAAGTGGGTGAAGGGACACATCGGACAGTGTCCAAGATGACAAAATAATGATACTTTGTAAATTATTAAGGGTTCATGAGGGAGAGGGGTAGGGAGGGAGGAGAAATATGAGGAACTGATACTGGGGGGCTAAGTAGAAGGAGGATGTTTCCAGAATGATGATGGCAACAAATGTACACATGTGGTCTGCATACACTAGATGTATATATAGATCACGATAAGAGTTGTATGAGCTCCCAATAAAATGATTTTAAAAATATCTTCTCCCAGCATCACAAAGCACTGTGCCCATGTCATCTGCTTCTTCCACTGAAAACAAATGCACTCAGATGACATCATCCCATCTATAAGAGCATCATGCTGTGAAGATCCATTTTTTCCAATAGTGTTCCTCTCATAAATCATCTTAGAGTAGCCTTCCATGGTGGGTGTCACAGCATCTTGTAGAAAAAGACCACCATGACCACCCAACAAAGCAATGCCATCAAGGTAACGGGACAGAGAGTATCCTTCTTGGACGGAGTAGAACTACCCCACAGGGTTTCCCTGGCTGGCATCTTTAGAGAAGGAGACAGCCCACATCTTGCTTCCTCAGAGAAACTGTGAGTTTGAACAACTGGCATTTGGGTTAGTAGCCCCACTTAGCCACTGCACCTCGAAACCTCCACAGAAGAAAATGCCTTCAAGCCCTGGAGTTCAAGGGTTTGGGCTCAGCCCTTGTCCCTTCTGAAACCTCTTTGAAATAGCACTGTGAAAATGTGTGGTTACATAAACACTGCAGGAGCGAAAATCGTGAGGGATTCATTAGCGTGCAATGCATTTCAGAAAGAAGTTCCAGAAGACAACTTGCGCAGACGCATGCTTTTGGGCGAGTGGAGATCAGTCGGCAGCACATCAGGCGAGCAGTGCAGTTGGGAGACGAGCCAGAGCATAAGAGAGTGTGGGAGTGAAATGTGGGGCTGAAAATATAGAACAGCTGTGCTAGTCTGCGCCTGATGATCCCCCACCCAGAAGGGAGCTACATTAGGATACAGAAAAAGGCTGATTCCCAAAGGATTAAGCAGTTTGAACATGAAGGGTCTCTAAGGTGCCTCATAAGTTATCCAGGTTACTCATCACAAAATCGCCA
>PVJH01041099.1:0-15220 GCA_004026705.1 Nesogale talazaci
GGGGACAGCCGGGGACAGCTGGAGAGCCCTGTGAGCTTGGGGAAGAGGGAGGCAGCAGAGGTGGCGAGTTTGTTGCTAACCAAGTTTAAATCTACTTATGGGCATGATTACAGGTGACCACATGTCACAGGAAAGGGGCCATACAATAGACATGCACATTACAGGAAGGGGATGTGCAGTAGGCATAATCTTAACAGGAATGGGAGGAGCTAGGGGCATGCATGTGACAAAAGAGGCAGATCTTAGATTTATGACAGCCTTGCCTTGACCTTGCTTATCCTTGCGTGGGCTTAACCTCCCTGAGCTCCAGCAAGGAAGTAGTCAACTACTATCCTTATCAGAAGGAACTGGGCCCTACTTAGGGTGGGACAGACTATACAACCTCATTGCTCTAGATGGCTGATAACCCTTAGGGAGAATAAGCACTGACCTACTTCCGTTGACCTCCAAGTGTAAAGTCATCTGTCACTGTGTAGCAAGCAGCTGAGTTTGGCATATATCTGAGGGAGACAACTTGGAAGAAGGCTTTCTTTTTCCCACAAGGAGGGTTGTTCTATTCTGTACTTTTGAGTCTCTATGACTCAGAATCAACTTATTGGCAATCAACTTTTTGTCTCAAACTTGAGGTTTGTCCCTGAGGATAAGCAAGGCACACAGTCCACTGTCTTCATAGAACCTAAAGTCTGTTCATTCAGCTATAACAGGCAGCTAAGGCCTCTGAATTGCAGGCATTGGAATTGTTCTGGGAGATCACAGCAGGCATGTTTCGGCACATGTGGAGGGAGGGACAGGGATATGGGAAGAATCACTGGCTAGCTGATTGAGGGGAGCACTAAAGTGTCATCTCAGACACATGTTTCCTCCAACCTTTGACATCCAGACGAAAGGGTAGAATACGGTGACCAGATGTCCCGCTTTTTAACAATTTGTCCCATGTCCCCCAGCACTTTAAAATTAAATAAATATGTTACACTACTATTTTTGTATTCTATGAACATTTTGTTTTGTTTTGGGGGAGGGGCATCACTGCCCTCTGGTGGTGGGAGTAGGAGGCCCAGCCTTGCTCCTGGAGAGGTGCTGCTGGGTTTTGAACATCCAACCCGGTCCCGCGCACAAACCCTTCGCCACCAGGGCTCAGCCCCTCTATAAACATTTTTGTTGCTCCATACAGACCAAATTTTTAATCATGACCCCCTCTCTCCCCCTGTCCATGGTGCCCAGCTTAAAATCTGGTCACTTCAGGATAGAAGGAAACAAGAAAAGGATCCAACCCTCTCAAAACAGTTATACTCACCTACTGTAGTGGTGGCTGCTAGATGACATCGGGTCAGTTTTGACCCACCGAAACTCTGCATAACACTGCCCAGTCCTGGCCTTCCTCACATTTCTTCCTCTGCTTGAGCCTTTTGTGACAGTCAGCCCATCTCCTTGAGGGTCTTCCTTTTTTTCACAGCCTCTCGACTTTACCAGCATAATGTTCTTCTCCAGGGACTGATCTCTCCCGACAACATGTCCAAAGCATTTAAGGCGAAATGTTGCCATCCTTGCCTCTAGGAAGCATTCTGGCTGTTGTTTTTCCAAGACTGGGTTGTTAGTCCTTTTGGCAGTCCCCAGTGCTTTCAAGCGTCTTTGCCAGCACCCAGAGAGCAAGCAGTCCTTCCAGATTCAAAGAAAAGTCTGCCAGTGCCAGCTGTGGCTAAGATCCACCTTACCCACTGTCAAGCAGTGAAGGACTTCAAAGAGGAAGTGGCATGCTGGTTGGAGCCAGGTCCCATGGGGCAGGCAAGGAGTGGGGTTTTTGAGGGAGAGTATAGTGCCAAGACTGAGAGCTGGGAATGGGGCAAATTTGAATAGACCATGAGGAAATCATCTCCACTTTCTTACTGCTGGGACCCCTGGTGGCATAGTGGGTTGGGTTGTGAACCACAAGATCAGCAGTTCAAAACCACCAACTGATACTCGGGTGACCAGGTTTTCCATTCCCATATTGCGGAGCACCAGCCCCCACAATCAAACGAATCCCAGGGGCAGTTGTGCAATTGAGAGGTAACATTACAGAGACATCGGACAAGATAAAGCATGCAATTAATTGCTCACCTCCCAGGCAGCCATGATCTTGGCAGTCAGATCCACAGAGAGAAAGTTAAATATTTCCAAGCAAGGCTTACATATATTTACAGGGCATACAAGCCCCTCTAATTACAGGTGGCCACAGATGTAATGGGGAGGGGCTGTACAATAAGCATACCTATGACAGGAAGGTGGTCACTAGAGTCAAGATGACAGCCTAACCTCGGTCCTCCCGGAGTTGGCTAGACCTTAGCCTTTGGGCTTTCCTTCAGGGTAACAATCCATTAGTCTTATCACGAAAGGAGTAGGCCCTGTTTCGGGTGGGATAGATTATAGCGTCCGACTGCTCTAGATGGCGGATAACCGATAGACTGACAACCTTTAAGCAGTTGACCCCTCCAAGTATATTTATTCAATGCCTTCTGTTTAGCATATGTGATGGGGGGGCTGGGGAACATCCTGGGGAATAACTTTTCTGTTTCCCACACCACATAGAAAAAACTCTCAAGCACCCACAGGGGCACACCTCTTCTGTCCTGTAGAGCCACTGTGAGTCAGGGTGGACTCACTGTCAGAGAGTTTGGTTTTTCCTGTTCTGTTGTTGAGTTTTCTCAAGTCAGTTCCTGCTCCTAAGTCACTGCCTCTGGACTATAGAAGAAAACACTGCTGGGGACTACATCACCCTCACAATACTGCATGATGCTAAAGTAATGGCACAGTCTCTAGACCCATTCTTGCATTATGACAAGAGTCACAGATGAGGGCGGTCAAAAAATATTGTTACTAAGGTTCCCGTTCTTTTCTGCACAGGTTTCTCCCCCCCCCCCCCAAAAAAAATGTGCTTACACATAGCTCTTGTGTCAGACAGGGTTCTCTTAGAGAAATAAATCAGGACACTAGTAACTCTCTTTATATATTTATATAGACAGAAGTATATAAGATAAGAAATGAACAGTTAACTTATCTTGAAAGCAGTACAATGGCTTAGTGCAACTCACTTGCGTGAGACACCTAGTAGACTGGCAGTTCTTGGAGTCTTGAGAGCCGTCGAATAGTCCTCTGTAGAGCAGCAATTCAGGGTATCCGGCTACAAGCAGCAAACAGCAAAGCAGGTCACCAACAGTCAGCCAGATGACAGAGTCCAACAGTCTCCAGCTCAAGAGATGTATATTTCAGGAGCACGGTGAAGCAGAACTTGAAAGAACCTCAACTCACAGCTATACAGTCCACAATTAGGGGTCCCACAGGTAGTGTTGCTTGGAGGTTGAGACACAGGACGAATAAGGCAGCTGTCTGGTCTGAAGGTCCAAAAGCAGGAGGCTAAGGGTGGAGCTTGCCAAGCCTTTTCTATCTCCACCCTTCAATTGATCTCGTGTGTTCATTGGCCATGTTGTCACAACAGACCTACCTATCGTCTTAGGCCATGTTGGCACCACAAGCTTACCTATCACACCTCTGAGATTCATGGATGTCTCAGACAATTTCTCTCAGAAATGCACTGTTAATCTTGTTATATGTCTTTAAAATATTATCCAATCAGATTAGAGGATTCTTCTTTTTTTAATTATTTAATTGAAGGTTTTGCAGTTATTATCACAAACCATACATCCTTTGTGTCAAGCACATTTGTACATATGTTGCCATCATTCTTTTTTGCTGTTGTTGTTGGGCATCACTGCTCTCCGGTGGTGGGAGTAGGAGGCCCAGCCCCACTGCTGGAATTGAACCGCCATCCCAGTGGGCCACAGTCCCGCACACAACCACTACACTACCAGGGCTCAGCCCTGCCATCATTCTTTTCAAAAATTTTCTTTCTTCTTGAGCCTTTGGAATCAGCTCATTTTTTCCTCCCTCTCCTTCCCTCCCAACTTCATGAACCCTTGATAAATTTTACTTTGCTATTTTTATATATTTCACTGTCTGCTCTCTCCTTTCACCTATTTTTCTGTTGTTTATCACTCTAGGTGGAGGATAGTGGGGAGGGGGTAAGATGTCAATCATTGCATTCAGTTCCCCCTTTCTCCTCCCACACTCCCCCTACCCTCATGATACAGCTACTTTCATTATTGTTCCCGAGGGGTTTTCCTGCCTTGGATTCCTGTGGTGAGAATTCTTATCTGTACTGGTGTACATTCACTGGTCTAACCAGATTTGTAAGGTAGAACTGGAGTCATGAAATTAGGGGGGTGGGAGGGTAAGATGCATTAAAGAACTACTAGAAGAATGTTATGTTGTATGTTTCCTAGGTGCTACGCTGCACCCTGGATGGCTTGTTCCTTCACTGTGACCCGTCTGAAGGGATGTCCAATGTCTACATTTGGGCTTTAGATCTCCATTCCTGCCCCTTTCATTTGCATCAATATGATTGCTTGTTTTGGGGTCTTCTGATGCCTGATCCTGTTAACACCCCATAATCACAGTCGGGTGTGCTTCTTCCATGTAGATATTTTTGCTCCCTGCTAGATGGATGTTTGTTTATCTTCAAGTCTTTAAGACCCCAGATATTATATATTTTAATAGCCAGGCACCATCAGCTTTCTTCACCACATTTGCTTATGTACCCATTTTGTCTTCAGTGATTATGCGGAAACGTGAGCATAACAGAATGCCAGGTTATTAGAACAAAGTGTTCTTGCATTGAAGGAGTACTTGAGTAGAGGTTCAGTGTGTGTCTGCTACCACAATACTTAACATATAAATAAATATATGTGCATATATCTATGTCCCTATGCTACCTGTAAATATACTTCCATGTCTGTATTTATACTTATATGAATGGCTGTTGCCTCCTAGTTCTTTCCTCTACTTCCTTTTACTTTCCTCTTGTCCCACTATCATGTTCAACCTTCATTCGGATTTCAATAATTCCTCTTGACTCATTGCACTTGATCAAACATCACCAGGCATTCTACACCTTTCTCACCATTGTTTTAGATCACCTGTTGTTCCCTTGTCCTAGGGTTTGTTTGTTTACCTCCATGCTTTCCCCTCCACCCCATCAGTGGGTCAGTGTGGGGGCGCCACATCTCATATCATGGCAGGGCTGACCCCCAAGATCATTTCTGTACATTGGTTGCTCCCAGTAGGAATATGGTCTTCAGGGTTTGGTGAGCCAGGATTTGAATCTCTCTCTCTCTCTCTCTCTCTCTCTCTCTCTCTCTCTCTCTCTGCCCTTTCCTCTTAGCTTGTTCCCGTGTGTTCTGAGCAGAACTGTTATATCTTCAGTGAATTCTTCTGGGGAGGAAAACAGAAGCTTCTAAGAAGATCTCCTGGGTCAATTAAATTGAATGCACAGAGGTCAGCATAAAGGTTAAGGGGACTAGCTTTTGGAATTCGTAAAGGGTAATCCTAAACTGTAGACTTTCTTCAAGGTCACAGGACAGTCGCTAGAGCTTGTTACAAAGCAGGGTTTGTTTTGTTTTGTTTTATTTTTTTTTTAGAGACATCAAAGTTTATCAGTGGTTACTAAGGTCAGTATGCAGAAAGTGGGGGGTGAAGGGTAGGGGTAATGGAAAAACTACATGGATCATGGAATGTTAGCTTGTAAACAGATTCTTATAATTGTTGTCAATAAGGCTGAAACCTGTAAATAACTGAGCAGGCAAAAGTTGTGTGACAGATATATAGGGGGCTTCAAAAAGCTTGTGGAAAACTTCCATGATTTTCAAATTTATTTGCAGTCATCACAGGGCTATTTCTTGCTCCTGGTTTCTTTGTCTGGCTAGTCTTCTCCTGCATGAGCAGGAGCAGAACCTTCCTGAAACCTTGCAGGATTGAGAGGTAATTGGGATGCATAGCTACAGTGGGTTCTGCTTTGGTCAGCATTTTCTTCAGGTCATAGTCTGGCTGCTTTGTCATCTCGGGAGAGCATAAGCCAGGCCCTTGCTCAGGAGGAAGCCCTAATATTTCACACACCAGCTGCAGCCACTCTCTTCCTGAACAGCCTTGACTTCTTGGCGGTGAGAGAACCTGGACTCTGAATTCGGAAATGCCTGGCAAGATGTAGTGGCTAATTTTTCCAAGAATGGGCCTGCTCATTTTTCCGGGTTACAAAATGACTGCACTATGAGGACTTCATTGGGAAATCTCACCTTTTCCGCTCTACAGCAACTGCGCAGTCACACTTCTTTGTGGACACGGTGTAAGTGGGTGATGGAAGGGTTCTGTGGGGAAGGGCGCGAGAGATGGGACATCCCCTTCAGAAGTACAGATGTAGATGGCACTATGTCAAGAAATGATAGCCCGACATCTTGACATTTCTGTGCAATAGAAGATTTCATGATTATAAAACAATACTTTTTGACTTATCCTTGGGTATAGGTGTTCAATATATAGTGGATACATAGATTCTCACTCCTAGTGATGACAGAGTAACTCTGCCCCATAGGGCTTCCATGGTTGCATGAAATCTCTATAGAAGCACACTGCAACAGCTTTCTCCTCCAAAGGCCCTGGGGGTTTCAAACCATGAACCCATTAGTTAACAGCTAAGCACTTAGCAATCACACCACCAGATCCCCTAGGTGAGCAGCACATAATATGCCTGAATTAAGCAATTCTCTTCAAGCATGCCTTGTTCTCGTTCACTGTGAATTCCACTGGGGCCTCTCAGGAGAGCTACCTCCCTGAAGCTTTTTTATCCTTATTGACTCTGAACTCTGTCTTTGATTGTGCTGGAAGTGTTGAATGTTTCTGTGTACATCTTGTCATCCCAATTAAGTACAAAGTCCTCAAAAGCAGGAGCTGCCTGAACTTTCTCTGGCATGCTCCTCCCCTTCCCACCTCTGCCCTAGGCCCCTTCTCCTGCCTACCCAGGCCCTAGGCCATAACTCCTTCTCCTCTTCCTCTTCCTGTGGCTTCCAATACTTTGGGGGTTTTTCCTCCTTGATTTGTTTACATATACCCAAAGTCCCTATAGAGTAAATGCATACCTCCCATAGAAGGAAGGAGGAAGGGAAGGGGGAAGACAGGAGGTTGGACCACAAGCAAGGAAATCTTCCAGCAAAGAGGACTGCTATCTGTGGGGAGGTTTCAGATTAGATCCTCTTGAAATTCCTCCCCCACTTTTCTTACAATCCCTTTTAAATGTAAAATTTTTCCTGAAAGAAAATATGAAGGAATCACTAAGTTAGCCGTTTCGTCCTCACAGAGGTTTCACATTTTCCAGAAAAACTAGCTTGTGTGCTTCATCTCAGAGAGCAAAGACACTCCCTTCCTTACACAAATCAGACACTGTGGTTCCCTTTGAGGCGATGGAGCCAAACAGACACTCAAATAGCAGTAACACCACTGTCATTTCAACCTTAAGAGTCGCATCCTAAAGATTTCCAGAGTCCCCCTGGTGTTGCGGTGGTGCGTTGAGCCGCTAACCACAGAGGCAGCAGTTTGAAATCACAGCTGTGGCAGACATGGGAAAAACATAAGGCTTTCTGCTCCCATGAGAACAAACCTCCTCGGAAGCTCACGGGGGAAGGGGGGGCATTTTCTACCACCCAGAGCCAGTGTGGACTGGAACCACCTGTACCTTCATTCTACTACTCATACCCGTCTTGCTTCCTCCACCTCCAAGGTCGTTACTTTTACTTCCTCAGTTCAAAATCCGTTTGCTCAGAAAGCTGCCCAAGGCTCCTGGAAGGCATCCCATCTCAAAAACCGGAAGGGATCCAGGACAGATGATCCCTTCAAGACCAGTGCTGAGAGTGGTGACACTGGGAGGGTGAAGGGAAGGTGGGGTAGAAAGGAGGAACCGATTATAAGGAGCTACATAATACCTTCTCCCTGCAGGATAGTGAGTGAAGGGAGACATCGGACAGTGTAAGACATGACAAAATAATAAAAATTTAGAAATTATCAAGGGTTCGTGAGGGGAGGAGAAACTAAGGAGCTGATACCAAGGACTCAAGTAGAAAGCAAATGTTTTGAAAATGATGGTGGCAACAAGTGTACAGACGTGCTTGATGCAAAGGATGGATGTGTGGATTGTGATAAGCATTGTGGGAGCCCCCAATACAATTATCTAAATATATATATATATAAATTTTAAAGACAACCTATTTCTCCTTCCTGTTTACTGACACTCATAGTCCCTTCTATCTTTCCTACAGCCCTTGTTTTAATCACAAATATTATTTGCTTGTGTCTTCGTGAATCTTTCTTTCAGTCTAAAAACTCCCTGAGCACAAGAACTCTTCTGTTGGCTGTTAGGTCCTTTGTGCCTACAAACATACCTGACTTCATAAGCATTTGAGGGATATTACACAAATGGATGCCATCTGCAATAGATGCTGATGACATCCTCAATTACAATTTGAGACATCTTTATTTACATGTTTATTTACACTTATAGACAAGCCAAAGATGAAATGAGTTCTGGTCCAAGGGATTATTAAATTGAGTATTCCTCTTTAGATGAAAGGATGATGTTATCACCCAAATTTACCCAGGCACTCAATGGTCTAAATCCAGATAAATCAGATTCTCTCTCTCTCTCAAAAAAAAAAAAAAAAAAGGAAACCAATCCAATAAGTTTTTAAATATCATTTAAACCTATTAATGGCCTTTGTTTGGCAAGTAACACTAATTTTTGCAAGTAAAGAAATAGATTAGTTAAGTAAAATCCTTCATACTTGAGGAAGAGCATAATTTGAGATGAAAAGCACAGAAAGACACAATAATTTAGTTTGTAAAATTGATTTATTTACAATTTAGCATATTTAAATTGTATCTGAAATGTCTAGGTATCTCCTTGGCAAAAGATATATATATGCAAAGGGATAGGAAACCTGAGTAAATCTGAACGAGTGAGATGTACCAACTGTCAATCAAACATAACTTTTAATCCCTGAGAATTGGTAGGAAGGGTTAAAAAGAGTAATTTACGCATTTTTTTAAGAATAGAAAATTAAAAAATAAATCTGCCACAGGTGACAATATGAGGAGCCCTGTTTCATAAATTAAACGCGGCGTGTAAGAGTGTGCGCCTGCGCTTCACAGTCATTCCAAACTCTGTCACGGAGTCATTGCTGATGCAATGACCCCTTGCTGGGTTTCCTGGACTGTAGCTGTTCATAAGACGGGAAGGCCAAGTCTTTCTCCCGCAGAGCTGCTCGTGGTTTCAAACTGCTGAGTGTGCAGAGCTCGGCCCAGTGCGTGACCTCTACACCAAGGCTCCTTTAAGTGCGTGGGTACATCGAAACCCAGTCAGATCCTCGATTTCTGCCTTTTGCTTCTTCCACGTATCTTTCTTTTTGAGAAACATTCCTGGGCACAGATACATAATCTCTTCAATGGATGGAAGTGCTGGTGAAATCCTCCTGCGTTCTTTGTATGAGTGCGATGTCCAGTTAGAGACTTTGCGGTGCTGCCTGAAACCCAAATTCCCTAAATTGCAACCTGAGCCCCACAGTCACGTGCAACAAACTCCTTCGGTTTCCGCATGCTTCAGATGAGGAAAACTACTGCTTGTGGGGATGTCTAAACTAGGCTGATGTCCACAGGACAGTGCGGTCTGGGAGGAGCTGGCTGTCGCCGTCTGCATCTTCTCCAACGCATAGGCTGCATTTATAACCCGTCCTGCTGCGGCTCCCGCCAGCCAAGTCCACTCTCACTCAGCCCCTTTCAACTCAGAGCGGCCCCAGAGGGCACAACAGAAGGCACTGGAGGGCTTTCAGCTGTAAAGCTTGACAGGAGCAGACAGTTTCATCCAGAGGAACTGCTGTTGGATTTGAACCGCTGAACTTGCAGTGCACGGCCCACTGCTAGCCCACCTATGCCATCATGGTTCTACTTGTTCACCTACGATAGGCGACCAGTTAATACCCCCGCCCCTCCAAAAAAAAATTAGCTTTAGAGAAGTAAATATGGAGCCATGAATGTGTACACTAAGCAACCCTTAAATGGATGCAAGAGAGTGATAATTATACCTCCTTTCAACCTATATGCCCAACTCAGTTTGCCTTATCTGAACTGCAGCACAGTTAGTGAAGAAAGACCATGGAAAATCGAAGGTAACCAAATAAAAAACAAACCCAAGACTACATTTCGCATGCAACTTTCTGGCACGTCAACTTTCTGCCTGTGCCTGTTCCTTTATCTATCATTGAAGCCATCTGAATAGCGGTACAGAGAAGGAAGTGAGGAGATAGTAAATGTAAGGCAAATAAACCACGCACTGGCAGTTAAATGCCACTCTCTGATATTGGCCCCACAGTGGCAGGCCCTTTTCCAATTGCACAGGTTAAATATCACGAAAGACAAGTGCCCATTGCCCAATGGCCCAAAGGAAAATGCCCTGCCATCGCACGGCTAAAGTAAGGACCAAAACCACACGCACTTTTCACACCTGTCTTTTGGGAGCTTTCTTTCCCAAACAGAAAGCACTCACAGCGGAACTCTCCCCCTAACACACACACACACCCCTAATGCCCACACCCAAACAAAGCAAACAAACATAAAAACCAGAAAGAGAAAGCAGTGCCTGAGGCAGTTGGGGGGGGGGGGGGGGGGGGGGGGGGGCGGGTGGTTCTGGAATATCACTTTGAAGTCCAGAGAACATTTATTTGCATAGTTGATCACTCCAGAAGGGAGATTATTTGAGATCTTAAGAGATGATGGCACTAACCGATTTAATAAAGAACTAGTAAAAGAGAGTTGATAAAAGGAAGTACATGAATGGGAAGTGTAACCTGCTTGGACTAAGTCAGATTAGGACAATTCATTTTAAACTGCTGCTTTAGCCCCTGCTTTCAGTTTTGTGCATGCTGTGCATCTCTTAAAGGTACATTTCCTAAATAGAGGGGGTTTTCTGGTTGGTTTGTATTAGTTAAAAGCTTTGAAAGGCAACAGGATCGTGCAGTAGAGGTGGTTGGTGACACAGATAAGCTCTAAGACAGATGAGCCTTAGGAACTCTTGATCAACCCCTTGCCAATCACATTTGTCCCACGAAGCCACACTGATCAGTGTGGGTCCTTGGCTGTAGCTGGCAGGTGGGCTGTGCATGAAAATGGTAAGTGGCTGTCTCCAGTGGGAGAAGAGTTGTCTGTGTTCTATCCTGGAGTGCCTGAGAAGTTCCTATAACAGCCTCTCGCTATCATTTGTCTCAGCTAGACAAATCATGAGCTAGATGTAGTTCATAAACCACATTTGTCGACCCATCTTGATTGAAGGGGAAACCCCAAAACACTAAAAATGCAAACCAGAGCCTGTCAAATACCCCAAATGCATAAACATTTCAAAGCACGTGGTGGAAATGGTGAGAGCAGAAGTTGGACTACGACCTATAAGGTCCACTCTTCAAATCCACCTGTCACTCAAAGGGAGGGAAAGAAGGACACCTGCTCCTGTGAAGAAGAGGAACCATTGCGGAAACCCTCTGTTGGGTCCCCGTGAGTGGAAATCAACAGATAGCTGTGGGTTTAAATGGAGAAAAGTTTTAGAAAGCTTGATGAGCTGCCACAGCTGAGCTGTCACCTTGGAAGATAAACAAACGAACAAACAATGAAGACTACATAAAGGCAGATTAACATCAACTTATTAAAGGAAGAAATTATCCTGAGATACATAAAAACTGTCTGCTAAAACCTTACTCTTTCTTACCTGGACTTCTTATCGAACCCATAAGACTCAATCATTCATTGCCGATGATCAAAATAGTAAACTGAATTGTTTCAGCCTCTCCTCGGGAAACTGGCCAAGAAGGAGCACTGAGGCGCTCACACCACTCTCCAGTTCCACAGACCACCCATCCCAGGTAATCCAGGATGAGACCCAGAGTGAGAGTAAGATTAGAAAAGGGGAGAAAAGTAAGGTAGGACATTAAAATTTTATTCTGAAATTATCTCTGGCCACAACAATAAAATTTAACAAATATTCACTAAGCAGTCTTACTCCTGTCATCAGCTGTACAATACATACAGTATCATAGAACTGGTCACTAGGAAAATCCACTAGAACATACTTCATGTTAAGTGGTGACAGCAGCATCTCACAGAAGTTTGTACATACATATATACACTGTCCACATTCAACCATTTTCACATATTTTCAGTACACGGTTGCAGCATATTACAGTCACGTGTCTAAGTTGTCGCTCGATAAGAACCCAAGCCACTACGTAGACATCACTGTAGCAGTTGAGCTGAGTATAATTACAATGAATGATATATATATATAGATATGATCATAGCAGAGAGATGTACAAGCCCCAAAGAAGCAAAGAGTTCACAAATACTTTTTGTGTTTTTTAATGCGACCACAGCATCATGTTGGGCAATATTAAAACCTTGATCAACTCTATCAGGTGTGTTTTGGTTTTGTTTGTTTTGTCTTCTGCTTACCAGAAAGTCTTGGTGAAAAAGATTACAAAAAGGTTCTTTGAAAGAATCCACACGTTGAAGATTCCAATAGGGCCCAATGCTACTGATGCCGGCAGCATTCCCTAACCCTCTGAGGAAGCCCGGGAGCAGGACTCCAAACCACCCAGTGGGTTTCAAAGTGGCGTAAGTGCCTTGCACCCAAATTGTAAAAATCCCTGGCCATCCATACTCAAGCCAGGCACATAGAAAAGAAATGCACTTTGGTTCAGACCAAATGCCCTGGGATTAATCACACTATAAAATCAAATGGTTTGAGGTAAATTTTACAAATACGGTTGATTTCTTTCTAGTGTTAGCCTAACAAAATATTACTTAAAAAAAGTCAGTCTGATGTTCAGATACAACAAAGACCACCTTTTGAACTCCTTAAACACAGAACTTCCAGGTGTAACTAGCCAAGGGTTACGTCTCTCAGTGGTGGAGGATGATGCACGCCTTATGGTCTCTATTAAGGCCTGGGAGCAACTGGGTATTTAAGACAGATGTATCTTTGCGGATGTGGGCTCCATCCTTACAGCCTAGTAATCAAAGGGTTAGAGAGGCCCCCAAATGCATGCCCTGCAACATGGCATTCAGAACAAAAGGCACATTGTTAACACTAGGGGCATAATTTCTCCACTGTCTCGCGGTGTCACTATTGTTCCACTGTGGTAGCAATTCTCGGTAGGTGAGCGACACTTCTGGTGGTACAAGAAATGGAGCCAGGTGAGACTGCAACCAGAAACAAGACGAGGTGTTATTCCTTCATCTGAAAACAGCTCAGACATGCCCAGACCATGGTAACTAACCCGTGAGGTCAACAGCTGTCTCCAGCCAATGAACTCCTAGTGGCCTATAGAGCCTTTCATTTGTTTGTTTTCAAATCATAGATCATGCAACAAGTTTATTGGACATTATAACAAAGCTAGTTTTTATCCTTTTTTAATGAAACAAAACAGTTCTCTCTCTCGACACTGAAACGTGGTGGCTGCTCTGAAGAAAGACCATGGTGTCAAGACAAGAAAGAACCAGAGAGCTACACATTCTAGTTGGGCCTGAAAGTGCCTGGTTGCACCTATGAGGGAAGACAGCCACACATGTTCTGTTGGCATCTGAAGATCTGGTTTTGTGTGGCAGGGGAAGAGACAAGAAGTACGAGTCTATAGAAATGCCCACACATACAATCATCAAGGCCAAGAATAAAAGTTGTAGGCTTCAGTTCATAGCCAAAGCTGGATGGGGGAAAATAGAGTGTGGAAATGAAAAAGGAAGGTTGGATGGGGGAAATCAGCCTATCTATGTGGATATTTTCTTCAGTGACCTGATGCCCTGGTGGTTTTTAGACAGTCACACCATGTTGTACTCTTTATGCCTTTGAGCCAAAAATCAAATACAGATATTTGCAAATCCTTTTAAAGTCATTGATTGGGGTGATCGTCACATGAGCATCCTTTAAAATTCAGCCGCCAGGTTATTGCACTTCCATGAGTCACCTATGTGTACAGTGTGCTAAAGAATTCATGTCAACTAGGGGGAGGAATCGATAGTTTGTCAAATGCAGAAGTACAAATTGACAGTGACAACCTTAAATAGGAAACTAAATACCAACATTACTACCTTATTAATAATCTAATCTTATTACTGTTTTTGGCAAATATCTGTAATATTTCCTGAGCACTTTTCTCCACTGTCTACCTCCAAAGCCTCACAGTAAGTAAAGGGTTTTGTTCAAAACCACTTAAAACTAAGAAATAAGGAGAAACATGGGACTGCTAGCAAAAGAAAGTAACCGGAAGCGTTTCTTGGCCTAAGCGGGGACCATGCTTTAAGTAGTTGTAAGTCAATTGACAGGCAATACTATATCTGTGCATATAAAAGAGTATTTTGCCTAATTTATACCACCCTAAGCCTACCGTCCAAACAGGCAGAAACCCTCCTATGCTAAATTGCACATACTCCTAAGAAAATGTCCACGTGCTTTGAAGTTGATATACATCACTGCTCATTCATTAGTGATAAAATACTGCAATCTTCACTGTGAAAATAGGATCTTTTTTTTTTTTTCAGAGAAGAAAATATTCTTTTACCTAACTCTCAAAAGTTAACTTTTCTAGGTCAAGTGTCCTTGCCAAGAAAAGAATCAGTGCACTCCAAAAGGAAAACGAAGGCGAGGCAGAAAGCTTCGGTGGCTCTTCTAACTGGCTCAGTCCAGCCACTGAACTTGAGGTCGAACTGCCGCTGCTGCAGTGGGTCTTAGGGCGGGCACAGCCATAGTGACGTCTGCTAGTGCAGAGGATTTGCAATCCTCTTAGAGACAGGCAATATATTCCCAGGCTCTCGAACCTTCCAGTGGCACCTTGGTAGTGTGAACTCACTCTCATCTGCTCAACCTCCACGGCAACTAATGAAATTCTCACTCCTAAGTACTCGGTTGCCAGGCAGTGTCAAAGGGTGGGTTAGAGAATGGCAAGTCCGGGTCGTCTGCCCCCAGTGGTAGGGTCTCTTTTCTGTATTAAGTCTGGGCTATGTATCGGCAAGAAGACAAATGAAATGCAAGCAACAGGTGTGAGCTCAGAGGAGGAAGAGGAAAAGCCAAGAATTAGGAGCACCTGTCTGTGGGCTAGACTTCTACGGGAAGCTACGAAAAGAAATCCTGCCCTAGGAGGCTTCTTTGCAAAGCAGTTCACTGATCATGTCAGAAAAGCTGGAGGGACACAGAGATCCCCACTCCCAGGCATTGCCCAGTCAGCTATTTTAGAATGCCGGACTGTGAATTTGGCAGTTTAAAACTTGGGGA
>PVJH01041100.1:0-15220 GCA_004026705.1 Nesogale talazaci
AGGGCTCAGGTTCATCAACAGCATGCCACTCCAGCTTCAGAGGTCTGTCTTCATCAGGGCAAAGCCGAGTGGTCTCTCCACCGGCCACTCCAGCCTCCCAGCCGCCGCCATTCTGTGTTGCCTGTGGTTAATCATCTCTCAAACTAAACTCCAACAACTGGGGAAGATAGCTTCTCATCTTCACGAGGGAAATATCGTGAGATTTCCCTGGAGTCTCAGGTGAAAGCCTGAGATACTTCCACATTCCATTACCATGTAAATGTATTGGGCTGTGATTTCACTGCAGTCAAAAGCAAAGAAATAAAAGCAACAAGGTGATAAATGGTTTGGTTATATTAATTTTTATCGCTTACCTGAAGAATCACGAAGAATCACAGAGGCCTTATCAGCTACTCAATGGCTTTCTCCTGATTAACAGGCCAGACTCCACCCCTACATTTCAATTATAAAATTAACATAAGCACATGACTGCCACAGGGGGAGACTCATAAAACTTTATTTGGGAGACTTATACATCCAAAATATAATTCTAGTGAATCACATCACATAGTCATCCCTAACATTTTTGTGTTTCTTTTCTTTAGATCATTTAAGACATACAACATGGTGTTATAAACATAAATGGACTTTAAAATGACCTTTGATATGTTGGGGGGATTCAGAAAGTAGGAAAATTCCTTATTATCCTTTAGATCCCATTCTTTGTGAGCTTTTTGAAGCCCCCCCTTCATTGGTTAAGATGGAAACTTTTCAGTTTTACATCTCTTGAGTTATTTAGTACCCATCGTCATCGGTTATTGGTAGTGAAGTAATCATATTCTAATTAATTCTTTTCTTTACGTACCAAGAATAGTTGAGAAACTTTGAAGTACATCATTATTTTTTTCAGTTTTCTCAACCTAATAAAGTAGAAGTATTATGATGTTACATAAGTAAAAATATATTCTAAACTCTTTTCTTTGTTTTATTATGTAGGTATTTCAAGTGTTGAATGAAAAGAAACAGATACATGCTATAAAATATGTGAACTTAGAAGATGCGGATAACCAAACTATCGAGAGTTACCGGAATGAAATAGCGTATTTGAATAAATTACAGCAACACAGTGATAAGATCATCCGACTTTATGATTAGTAAGAATTATTCATAAAATTTAAAGAGAAAACTCAATTTGGGGTTGGAGGAACTTCGTGATTCTTCAGGTAAGCGATAAAAATTAATATAACCAAACCGTTTATCACCTTGTTGCTTTTATTTCTTTGCTTTTGACTGCAGTGAAATCACAGCCCAATACATTTACATGGTAATGGAATGTGGAAATATTGATCTTAATAGTTGGCTTAAGAAGAAAAAATCTATCAATCCATGGGAACGCAAGAGCTACTGGAAAAATATGTTGGAGGCAGTCCATACAATTCATCAACATGGTATTTTAAAATCTTTAAGATATAAAGTTAAAATATTTGTTTCATATTAAAATGATGTCTTTTGGTGCAATTTAATTTCTGTCATTAAAACAGTGTCAATGAAAAATACAATAATTTGTAGCTAATTGGCTACCTAAACTAAGTAAGTAATTGAGTGTTTCTTTAAAGGTGATGGAATAAGTCATTCCTTTTTTGGGTAAACTTTTTAGTGTAAAATAGGTTGAAGTTTATAGAGTAGATTATAAGTTTTACACTTAAAAATTCACATATAGTTTTAACTCATCCATTACAGTCTCTTCAATGTGCCACCTCCTATTCCACTTTCTTCCTCTTTTCTGTTTCTATACCTCCTCCTTTCCAAACCCTCTGAACGTTGTCAATTGAGGAAATATAGGACATAAGACGAAGTGCTCACATCCATTCTGGAAAATGCATCTTTCTTGATTTTAACATAGTCATTATCTACAAATAATTATAACAGGTCTGAGATTTAGGAGATTCAGCCACCCAAAGTTTGAGATATTTATCTCACTTGCCCTAATCATTTGTATCATATGCCTTGTTTGGAACTTTGGTTTTAGTTTTTTGACTTTAGAGCCCTATCTTCTTGGGTTGTTTGTTTTTGCCTTGGTTCTTTTGGGGGCTTCTCTGCTTTTGTCTTATACTTTTTCTTTTATTTTCCATTTATCGTCAGCCTTGATCATTATAATTTAACTTACTAATGTCTACCATTGTATAAGGTAGAAGATTCAACTCATGATCCTGTCACTTAGGTCAAGGGATCTTCAGCAAATGATTTAAACCCTATTGCCTTAGTTTTTGAACATGAAAGTAGAACAAATAATACTTACCTCCCAGATAATACTAATACTGAAATGTTAGCGAGTAAATACTTAGTATAATGCCAGGCACCATAGCAGGTGGTATATGAGTGTTTGTAGAACATATATTTTTTAAGTTAATTGTATTGACCAGCTAAAGGTACCCACTCAATCTATAGATTGTAAAATATCTTTTAGAATGTTTTACAGTGTCTAATTTGATAATGGTTCTTACTTTGAAGGCATTGTTCACAGTGATTTGAAACCTGCTAACTTTCTCATCGTTGATGGAATGCTAAAGCTAATTGATTTTGGAATTGCAAATCAAATGCAACCAGATACAACAAGTATTGTTAAAGATTCTCAGGTAAATTTTTTAATGATTATTATTAGTTACCACACTATAGAGTTCAATACTTGTCCTCAGTGAAGTATATTACTACTGGAAGCAGCAATCAAGAAATCAAATGATGGGGCTGAGCCCCGGTGGCGTAAGGGGTTGAGTGCGGAACTGCAGCATGCAGGCTTGGCGGTTCAAATCCAGCGATGGCTGGGTAGCGCCTAAGACCACCAGAGGCAGTGAATCTCACACACACACAAAAATAATAAGTCAAATGATATATGAATTGTTATGAGTTGTAAGACACCCCCCCCAAAATGATTTATTTTAAAAATAAAGAAATCAAATTATGTACTACATTGAGCAAATCTGCTATATAGGACTTCATTAAAGTATTGAAGAATGAAGGTGTCAATTTGTGGACCCAGAAGCACCTTACCCAGGCCCTAAAATATTTTCAATTGAATGCTTCTTAGAAGACTTCACCTCACATACCTTAGATATATAACCAAGAGACACTAGTCCCTGGCAAAGCATGTTATGCTTGGTAAAGAAGCAGGGCAGTGAAAATGAAAGGAATGTCAGTGGATAAAATTAAATTCATCAATGAGATGGGTTGGCTCAGCAGCTTCAACAGTGGGCTCAAACAAATTATGAGGGTGGTACAGGAGTAGGCATTGTTGCATTATGTTCTACATAATTTCACTATCAACCAACTCAGCGGCCTGACTCGAGTATTTAGTCTTGTCATTTCTGAAGGTCTGTTTAACGGGAACTCAGTACTATAACTAAAACCCTGCAGAGGCAGTGTTGTTAGGTACCCTGGAGTCCATTTTGGCCCCGAGTGCCTCTTTTGCACAGCTGAATGAGACCCCACCCCGTCATACACCAGCCTCGAAATTACTCCTATTCTTGAGCCCATTGTTGCCGCCCCAGTGTCAGTTCATCGGCCTCAGGACCTTGCTCTCTCAGTATGATGTCCTCCACAGCCCGGTCTCTCCTTCAAGCACGTCCAAATCACGTGAGATAAAGCCTCACCATCCTTTCCTCTAAGGATCACTCTGGCCTTACCTCTTCCAACACAGATTTGTTTGTCCTTTGAACAGCCCAGGGTACTTTTCAGTATTCTTCACCAGCTGAGGTAAAGAACCATTAATGCCTGCCTTGGAAATCATCTTTGTTATTTCAGATTGGCCTTACATTTTGGCTTGGTGGAACTGCCATTAGTAATTTATCATTGTTCATAAGGTAATGAATATTTTTTTCCCCAGAGAAGCAAAATTTTCCTGTATCTTAAATTTAAAATAAATTTCTTAAGTGGACTCTTATGCTTGAAATGTCTTAATAAATATTATTTTGAAGAGCATTTTTAATTTTCTCCCCAGAAAAGCTGAAGTATAAGTAAAAAAGAATCCTCTTTGAAACCAAAATAATACTGTCTGTGCATATAATTTTTTTATGTGAATCTGCCTTACTCCTAGTAGTAGGCCACATTGAAGTATTAGTTTTTATTGTATTCCTTTTTTTTAGAAAGTAGCATGTCCTTCAAAGAATCTTATTTAACACACAAAAATGTGGCTACACATTAATTGTAAAACAGCTTGAAGATATATTGTTTTAAAGGAGAACCATTTGTTTTAGAAATAAGCTAGTACATTTTCGCGACATAATCATTTCAGAGGAACTCATGCTCGGTTTAGATGTATGTTCCACATCTGTGTGGACGAGGCTTGGGCATAATTTGGAAATAAGTCCAATTGGTTTTGTGTATATTTTGTTGGTCGATTTTTTAAAAACTTTACATCTGTGTTTACCTAGACTGATCTGGTTGACCTCAACAGAAATGACTGCTCTGGCTCCTCACAATTTATGACTGTTAATTTAACTTTAGACCAGACAAGTTACAAAGCAGGAATTACTAGTTGACCAATTTAGCAATATGAGTTGGAGTTGACTTGATAGCAGTGGGTTTGGCTTTTGGGAGTATAACAATATATAAACTCAGCACCCTAAAAGCACCAATTTCTAACCTATTTAATTCACTGAAGAAATTTGTGAAAGAAATTTGACATTTCCAACATTCACATTGTTGGAATTTAAGAATTTTATCTAGTAAATATGAAATCTGTAATTATACATATTTTAGAAAGTCTAAAACAATAATGAAATATTTTTATTGATTTTTGTTCTCTGACTTGTTAAACAGGTTGGCACAGTTAATTATATGCCTCCAGAAGCAATCAAAGATATGTCTTCCTCAAGAGAAAATGGAAAATTAAAATCAAAGGTACTGTAAAGATTTCTTACATGCCATTAATATCTGTTGTCATAGGGAATGGACGGTTCTCGAAATAAACTTACCTGGGAGCTCAAAGTTACATCTTGAGATTATTGCAGAGACTATCATCTGGAACAGATTTTACTGGTTTCACTTCAACTCCTCTTTACTGACTTTATACCTTACACATACCACCAGACAGTGTGTTCCCACAAGAATTGCTATTACAATAATCTTATACTTTTAAAAATATATAGTATTTGTGAATTCTATATTTTCAGGTAAAATAGGTGTAATATTTTTTCTAAAACATGACCTTCTACTTGGCAACTTTCCCACTTATTAGCCACCACTTCAATCAGCTATGTCGGCAGTACCTTTTATCTGAGACTGTTTTGAAGTTCATAATAGTCTGTGATTCCCAAGTGTTTCTTGGTGTGCAACTAGAAAGGAAGTGGTTGTAGGTGCACATTAAGGACCTGCATTTAAGCCAGACCTCTATGTTAACCACAATCTTTGGACAGGTGACTTAACTTGCCTTATTTCTTCATCTGTAAACTGTTCTTGCAAACAGTACATATTTCAAAAGAAATAAATGGTCACATGAGGAAGAATATAAAGTTCTTAATACATTGTCCAGCTCAATATGTCCTCTTTTATTTCTAAACTGTATTTTTCCCCATGCTAAATTGTTCTTTCCTTCCTAGAAAGTTGTGGCTTTTAAATGTCTTTCAAATAGCTCACATCAAATTATGCCAAATATTCTCTTTTGCTATACTTTTAATATTTGCTTAGCTTTCTTCTAATGTCCCACCCACAATGGGTACCCCCATTTATTTTTTCTGAGGGAAATGTTAATGTTGACAAGAGTTTGTTGTTTCACTTACCAGTTTTTTTTTTAATCAGTTTATTGAGGGCTTGTACAACTATTTGTTGTACAATACATATATCCATTGTATCGGGCATATTTGTACTTTTGTTGCCATCATCATTCTCAAAGCACTTTCTTTCTACTTGAGCCCTTGGTATCAGCTCCTCATTTTCCTCCCTTCCTCCCTCATGAACCCTTGATAATGTGTAAATTGTTAATTGTTATCATGTCTTACACTGTCGGATGTTTCCCTTCACCCACTATTCTGATGTCTGTCCTCAAGGGAAGGGATTATATGTAGATCATTGTGTTTGATTCCCCCTTTGTACCCTACCTTCTCCTTACCCTCCTGGTCTTGCTATTCTCCCTACTGGACCTGAGGACTTGATCTGTCCTGAATTTCCAGTGTACATGTTCTGGTCTAGACAAATTTGTAAGGTAGAATTGGGATCATGATAGTGGGGGCATTAAAGAACTAGAGCAAAGTTGTATGTTTCATCGGTGGCATCCTGCATCCTGACTGGCTTGTCTCCTCTCCATGACCCTTCTGTAAGGGGTTGTCCAATTGCATACAGATGGGCTTTTGAATTCCACTCTGCAGTACTTTCATTCACAATGATGTGATTTTTTTGTTCTTTGATGCCTGATACCTGATCCTATTGACACCTCATGATTACTCAGGCTGGTGTGCTTCTTCCATATGGGCCTTATTGTTTCTCAGCTAGATGGCTGCTTGTCTTTAAGCCTTTAATACCCCAGATGCGGTATATTTTGATAGCCAGGCACCATCAGCTTTCTTCACCACATTTGCTCATGCACCCACTTTATCTTTAGTGATCCTGCCAGGAAGATGAGCATCATGGAATGCGAATATAATAGAACAAAGTGTTCTTGCACTGAGGAAGTACTAGAGGCCCAATATCCATCTGCTCCCTTAATACTAAACCTGTAAATATACACACATAGATCTATTTCCCCATCATATATAAGGATGTTTACATATGGACATGCCTGCATTTAGACCTCTATAAATGCCCTTTGCTTCGTAGGTCTTTCCTCTATTTCCTTTTAGCTTCCACTTGTCCCACTATCATTGCTCAGCCTTCATTTTGGTTTCAGTGATTTCTCTATGTTACATTGCCCTTGATCAAGCCCTACCAGGCCTCTTAAACCCTCCTCACAATCACTTGTTGTTCCCTTTTCCTTGGGTTTGTTAACATCCACTTCCTTTCCCCCACCTCTCCTTCTCCCACACCCCCCTGGAATCTATGGTCATGTTGTTTTCTCCTCCAGATTGTTTATCCTGCCTATCTTAGCTACATAGATAATAATGATACACACAAAAAACAAAACAGCAAAACAAAGCAACAAAAGAAAACAGCCCCAAAAGAAAGCAATGACCAAAAAAAAAAAAAAACCCTGTGAATAGTTCAAGCACTGTTTGTTGACCTTTTAGGGGTGTTTTCTAGTCAAGTCTGATGGGGTGCTGTGCCCTGGTCTCAAAGTCTATTTTTGGTATTCCCTGGGGACTTCGTTGCTCTGTTCTCCTTACTGTTCTGTTGCACGCCCTTAGTGTTTTGCCTCAGGGTGGTGGAGTCAGTCCCCTCACTGTCTCTCCAGTGGTATTCCCCTTTTCGCTTTGGGACTTGTTCTTTTTTTGTTTTATAATTTACTTCTGCTTTTATCTTTCTTAATATAATCTATTATCTTTGGGTTTGTTATTTTGCTAGACTTTAGATTTAAATACTACATAGGTTAATGTTCTAACTTAAGTAAGCTAAATTAGTAAAGCTAGGTATTTACTGATTTTGACATAAATAGCTAGCCACAGGTTCTACTGTGGTATACCACATATATTCATGTATAAATCAAGTTTTTCAGCACTTTTTATGCAATTTGTGGTAAAATTAGGCGCCTCAGCTGATAGTAGGGTCAGCTTATACTTGGGTATGTACGGTACCTTAGTTTCATTAGTTTCTAAAATTTGTAATTTTCAGTATAAAATTGTTTTTTTTATCTGTATGGGGTTTTTTGTTAGTTTGATTTAATGACTTGAATTGCAGTTTTTCAATTGCCATTCAGCAGCTGAATATGTTCATTGTAAAATCAAATCATTTTAGCCATTGTTAGTGACCCTTTTGACAATAAATAGAAAGCAGATTTTTATTTCAAAATGTAAGATAATCTCTTCAGAGAGCATACCCCCTTCCAATTTAGTTCACAATTTGGTAGGACACCCCAGTGAATAATCTCTTAAGTTCTTTAGACTTCTCAAGTCCATCCAGTTCCTTCATTACTTCCCAGTGTGTTGTTTCAGATAATGCTACCAGCTTGTCTGTAGCGTATGGTTTGTGACCCACTTACATTCTGGGGTTTGTGAGCAAACTGTTTTACTTTAAATATTTTCTATGTAGTATTTATTTTTCCCTCAGATCACTTTTTTCCCCCAATTATTTTATTGGGGGCTCCTATAGCCCTTACAACATTCCATACCTCATTTGTATCAAGCATATTTATACATATGTTTCCATCATCATTTTCTAAACATTTGCTTTTTATTTGAGTTCTTGGTATTAGCTCCTCTTTTACACCCCTCCCTCCTTCAATCCTTGAAAAGCCCTTGATAAATTGTAAATCATTGTTTTCATATCTTACACTGTTCACTGTCTCTCTTCACCCACATTTCTGTTGTTGGTCACTCCTCCCCCCTCCCCCCCCCAACCCGTGAAAATGGGGTTGGGGAAGGAGTTCTGCCCTCATTTTATATTGGAATTTGGAGAGTTAAAAACTATTGCCACTCCCAGAGCCTTTTTTAATTCTTATTTTATTTCAAAATGAGTTTAATTTCTTGACAGCTAAACAAATGGTTATTTTTATGAATTTTGTGTTTGTTTTTTACATTGGAATCAGTAATTGGATCTGAAAAATTTTTCTGTCATTTAATGAAATACTCTTTGCAAATTGAGCTCTATGTTCTAGAGCATTTCAGTCCACTAACTCAGTTTTTTATATTTCAGATTATAAATCATTAGCTATATTCTCTCTACTTAAAAAAATTGTTTCATGTGTCATATCCTGAAACTCATTATTAAATTTCCCCTTACAGTTTTTATTCAGTATAGTTATTAAATATTATTTCACTGAATATGTTTATAACTATCATTCTCGATTGATTCTACCTTTCATTATTATAAAACAGTTTAAAAAGACTATCTCTCCTTTTTCTTCTCCATCCTCAACTTTCTATTTTTCTGTTTTTAAAATTTATCTGTGTAAACCTGAAACTTCTAACTTTCATAAAACTCACTTGGGTCATTTAAAAAATTTTATCTTGATTAAAAAAAAGATTCCTCTTTTATCGAGAGAATATTTGCGACCCTGGTGGCTTAATAGTTGCACATCGGGCTGCTAGCATCAAGGTCAGCAGCCACTCCTGGGGAAAAAGACAAGGCGTTCTACTTCTATAAGGAGTTGCAATGTCAGACTCACAGGGACAGTTCTACCCTGTCCTACAGGGTTGGTATGCATCAGAATCTACTTTGTGGCAGTGAGAGAGCGGATATTACAATATTTTATTGTGTCTTAAGAGACAGCTCTATCTTGAAAAAAGATTTTAGCCATTCTCTTTTATTATACCTACTATTGTATGTGGCTGTATTTGTTCTTTGTAAAGACAATAGGGTAATTATATTTTCATAATAGTTTGATAATTTCTGTTAATATTTTGGTACAAAGATTATGTAATAGGATTATTTATTAAGTACACCGCATAACCAGAAATCATTCCTTATCCTTAAACCATATTTCATGATTATATTACTTAATAACCATGGCATGCAACTCTTTTTTTTTTTTTGGGGGGGGGGGTATCACTGCTCCATGCAACTGTTTAATAATTCTGTTTTAGAAGTAATTAAACAGAAAAGACATAGAATTATCAACTAGTGATAAAACCAACATTCAAAGCCAGGACAACCATAGCCAAAAGTTCTCTTTGATTTATGGTTGCTCAACATGAAAACCCTTTTCAAAATTGATAAATCCTCTGAATTTATACAAAATTTATCCTCACAATTATGGAACATTTTTACTTTTGTATCATGAGTTTAAAGTAAAATTAATTATATTTAAATAGTCAAATGAGAAAAAGATGTTACATCATATAAATGTAATCTAGTACTTAATTTCATTGCCATGAACTTGCTTATTCATTGAGGTTTAATTATGATTTTAAATACATACGTTGGAGCATATGTATGTATGTATATATAAGAAGCCTTACCTGGTGGTGCTGTCTGGTAACCAGCCTCTGGTAACTGTACAGGTCCCTCTTAGAATGGACTTGAGAGCAGTGGGGTTGGTGTTTTGGGTTATATATATAAATATATATATATATATTATATACAAAGGAGATTTAACAAGTTCATGGAAAATTTTCATTATCTTCTAATTTCACTTTTCCATGAACTTTTTTATGAGGCCCCCTCATACCTGTGCAAGTCTAAAATATTTTCACATTGTATTTTGTATTAAAATAGCAATAACTCTCTTTTTCTTTTTCTTTTTTTTTAACCTAGATAAGTCCCAAAAGTGATGTTTGGTCCCTAGGGTGCATTCTGTATTATATGACTTATGGGAAAACACCATTCCAGCACATAATTAATCAGATTTCTAAATTACATGCCATAATTGATCCTAATCATGAAATTGCATTTCCTGATATTCCAGAGAAAGATCTTCAAGATGTGTTAAAGGTAATGCTTTAATATATAGATACAGTATTTAGTATACAGATATTTAGTGTAACTAATAGATTAAAAGCGATGACAAAATGGATGAATTCAAAAAGCCGACTTAGATATAAGTATAACTATTCTGATAAAAGGACTTGTTTACTTGATTTGCTTGTTAAGGTATTCGGTAACACCTCTGAGTGCATGGAGATTTTGCAAGAGTGATTTAGAAAAAATAACTTTATCATTATCCTATATGTGAAATATCTAGGAAGCAACTTCTCTAATATGGTACAAGGTGGAAAAATGCTGTATAATTATTATGTAAAACCTAATGTGTCTTTAAAACCTGATCTTTATTTTTATAGTGTTGTTTAATAAGGGACCCTAAGCAGAGGATATCCATTCCTGAGCTTTTGGTACATCCATATGTTCAAATTCAAACTTATCCAGGTACTTCTTTTTCTTAAGTACTAGAGTACTAACCTAATATAAACAGCCTTTTACAGCATTAAAAGCATAATATGAATTTGCTGATTTTTTTTAAATCATTGTACTGGGGGCTCATACATCTCTTCTCACAATTCATCCATCCATCCATTGTATATCAAGGACATTTGTATATTTTTTACCCTCACCATTCTCAAAACATTTACTTTCTACTTGAGCCCTTAATATCAGGTCCTCATTTATTTGCTCTTTCCTCTCCCTCATGTACCCTTGATAATTTATAAATTCTTACTTTGTCATATCTTACACTGTCCAATGTCTCCCTTCACCATTTTTCTGTTGTCTGTCCCCCAAGGAGGAGGTTACATGTAGATCCTTACGATCGGTTCTACCCCACCTTGCCTCCACCCCCCTGGTATTGACCACTCTCACCACTGGTCCCGAAGGGATCATCAATCTTGGGTTCCCTGTCTGTCCCACTGTACATCCTCTGGTCTCACCGGATTTATGAAGTTGAATTGGGATCATGGTAGTGGGAGAGGTAGGAAGCTTTTAAGAACTAAAGGAAAGGTGTATGTTTCATCATAGCTACACTGTACCCTGACTGGGTCATCTGTTCCCATGACCCTTTTGTAAGGGGATGTCCAATTGCCTACAGATGAGCTTTGCCTACAGATGAGCTCCCCCTCATTCACAACGATAAGATTTTTTTGTTCTTTGATACCTGGTACCTGATCCCTTTGACACCTCATGGTCACACAGGCTGGTGTGCTTCTTCCATGTGGACTTTGTTGCTGCTAGATTGTAGCTTGTTTACCTCAAGCCTATAAAACCCCATATGCTATCTTTTGATAGCCAGGGACCATCAGCTTTCTTCACCACTTTTACATATGTACACATTTGTCTTCAGCAATTATATCGGGAAGGTGAGCATCGTTGAATGCCAATTTACTAGAACAGAGTGTTCTTGCATTGAGGGAGTACTTGAGTGGAGGCCCAGTGTCTTTCAGTACCTTAATACTAGACCTATAAATATATGCATATAGATCTATTTCCCCATCTTATATAAATATATTTACATGTGTACATTCCTGTATTTAGACCTCTTTAAATGCCCTTTGCCTCGTAGGTCTTTCCTCTATTTCCTTTTACTTTCCTTTTGTCCCACTATCATGCTCAGTGTTCATTTGGGTTTCAGTGATTTCTCTCTGCTACATTGACCTTGATCAAGCCCTAACAAGCCTCCCACACCCTCCTCATCCTCATCTTTAGATCACTTTTTGTTTCCCAGTCTCTGGGTTGGTCAGCACCAACTCCTTTCTCCCATTCCCTCTCTCCCATGTCCCCCCAGAAAATCAGTCCTGTTGTTTTCTCCTCCAAACTGTTCATCCAACCTATCTTACCTAGATAAACCTTTCTCCTTTAAAAGAAATCCTGTTATGTTCACTAAGTGATAAGGTAAACAAGAGGAGACCTGGTGACATAGTGGGTCACACATTGGGCTCCTAATCTCTCAGCCAGTAGTTCACACCACCAGTGGGAAAAGGAGAAGGATCTCAACTTCCATAAAGATTTATAACTTCTGAAACCACGGCAGTTCTACTCTGTCCCATTGGGTCACTTTGACTTGACTGTGACTTTGGTCAGAATTGACTTGATGGCAGTAAGAAAATCAATGAATTGCCTTTCTTTACATGCTGGCATTTATTTTTACTTGTTCTACTGATGAATTATAAAAATACCAACTACTGTATTATTTATCAGAATGTGCAATTATGTATTTGTACATAATTAGAATTGGTATCAGTGTGCTATTTAACATTTATTTTCTAGGTAACCAGGTGGGTAAGGGAACTACTGAAGAAATGAAATACGTTTTAGAGCAACTTGTTGGTCTGAATTCTCCTAATTCCATTTTGAAAACTGCTAGAGTAAGTGTGCTTATTGTATCTTTTTAAATTATTTCATATCATATAATGAATTGGCTACTCTTAAGTAGACAATCCAAAGTAAGTTGCTTTATTCATCTGAGATACTATGATTTATTTCCACATTTAATGCTTTTTAGTAAAGAGACTTACTTGACTCAATATTAGTGTGTAACCAGCACATTTGTAACAAAGTCTATTCAAAAATTGTTATTTATTCTCAACTGGAGTAAATTCTATAAAGAAATGTCTTTTGGGGGGGGGACATCACTGCCCTCTGGTGGTCGTAGGAGCTACTCAGCGCTGCTCCTGAGAGCCGCCACTGGATTCGAACCACCAAGCCCGCAGGCCGCAGTCCCACACTCAACTACTTACGCCGCCGGGCTCTGCCCAAAGAAATGCCTTTTTTGGGGGGGAAGGGGAGCAGGCATCACTGCCCTCTGGTGGTGGGAGTAGGAGGCCCAGCCTTGGCTCCTGTGGAGCTGCTGCTGGAATTGAACCTCCATCCCAGTGGGCCGCAGTCCCGTGCACAACCAGTACGCCACCGGGGCTTAGCCCCCAAGAAATGTCTTTTAAAGCTATTCTTAGTATGTCTTTGGATTCATTCCTTCTATTCAATTTTTTTCTTTACGAAATCACAATGTTGCATGTAATGACTTCTGTGGCAGCATATAGCAATTAGTATATTTCAAAAGAAGCCTTTCAGCTTGGCATGCTTATTTATATCTATACCATCATGTTTAGAACTTGTTATTAAATGTCAATACATTTCTAGAAACCTAATGTAAATTTGGTGGCTCAAACTAAAAAATTCTTAGCTCTCTGAACAAGATTCTGAATTTGGACAAACTTTAGGGGTTTTGTAGACCTCTTTCTTGATAGTAGTAAAATTCAGAGAAGAGACCTATATCTCCTTTTAAGTCAGTGAAATCCTATATAAAATTCATTATTATATTTGTATTAATATAAGAAGAAAAGAGTCTTTAAAATTTCTCAAGTGCTAAAACATAAGTCGATGGTTTTAGTAATTAAAATTGTTTTTTTCATGAACTTTCTCTATATTGAATTAATTAAATACCACTATATTTAAAAAATCCTTTATAAATTAAATTCAAGTGGATTAGTTACCTCTGTGGTAACTAAGACAAAGATGTTTGTCTTTATAAAATAGTTTGGGGGTGGGACTTAGATCTTTTTCCATTACAAAGATAATAATATATTTAATTCATACTTACATAACAGTCTGTATTACATTTATATTTAAATATTCATTAGTTTAAATATTATCTGAAAGTTTGTATGAAGTGTTCTGTATACTCTATGAAGTTAGATGAAGTACACTTTATTTCATTAAAGGTAAAGGGACTTCAGCCATCTTTAGACTTATATACATATTTGCTAATCTCCATGTTAAATGTCTCTTAAAAAGAGGTTGGTAGGTGTTTTAAATAATCTTATCCCTCAGTTCCAATTATAACAACAAGAGACATAGAAACGTTTTATGCTTCAAATAGTATAGTTCTAGCCTTTACTAATTTGATTAACACTGAATTTTAAAAATTACAGAAAAGATTGTGTGTTTTCATTTCAGACTTTATATGAACAATACAGTAGCGGTGAAAGTCATGATCCTTCATCATCCAATCCTTTTGAAAAAAAATGATTTGCAGTTACTATCAGATGACACCTGGAAATATATTGGACTATTATACTCTTGGTTTTTTGGTTTTTGGGTTTTTTTTTGGGGGGGGGGGAAATCTACTTTTGAAGACTACTTTTTGCTAAAATATTACCAGCAGAAAAATATTGTCCTCAGAAGAAGACTGTAAAAATACAATCATAAATGCCACTGTACATAGTACATTGTAAAATTGTTTTTCTGTTTTTTGCTCTCCTGTAAATCTAGTTTATTTGATGACATTTTACATTTGCAATAGAGAACAGGCAAACTAAATTCTTTAGAATTTGTAAATAAAGCTTTGTGGCATAAAATAACACTTAAATTTCAAATTTGTAAGATCATTTGTAAAGGCAAATGTATTGGCATTGAAGTAAAATTCTTAATAAAAGCTGGGTAGTGGGAAAGAACAATAGACTTTGTAGCCATCAATAGAAACGAAAATTACAATGGGTTTAGTTCTTAATTCGATTTCTCATTTGTTTTATGGTACTATCATAAACCTAGTTTTAAGACTGCATGTGGCTCTTTCAGTTCACCTTTTGACATGATGGATTGTTTTTGTATTTAAAGTATCAAGCAGGATTTTGTGGTGGAAATTATTTAAGGCATGCCCTCATTAGATGATTTGCTTGGTAATGGTAAATTACAAATGTGACTTTAGAATCTCATTACAAATCTCATGTCTTGGTTA
>PVJH01041101.1:0-15206 GCA_004026705.1 Nesogale talazaci
TTTCCATCTCTTTTATGTGGGGCAGCTAGGAGTCAGAACTAACTGGATGGCACCTAGAGCCACAGTATAAGCTGCATTCTCATAGCTTCCTGATGCCTCCAGCAGCTTCTCGGGAGAAAGGTTGCAAAGTGGCAGCCTCAGAAACCCATCGGGGATCGATATAAGTCAGCACTGACTAGATAGTATTGAGGGTCCACCCCTCCCCCGGCAGTTTAAATCTTATTTTATCTATCGATCTACCTAATTATTTTTAAATTAATAATTTTATTGGGAGGCTTACAAATCTTATAATAACCCACCATTCAATTGTATTAAGCACACTTTGTACATAAGTTGCTGTTAACATTTCCCAAACCTTTTCCTTTTCTTTGAGGTCTTAGGTATCAGCTCCTCTTCTTTTCCCCTTCCTGCCCACCCTCCCACCCTTGTGCAAACTGGATCATCTCTGTATTATTATTATTATTATTATTATTGTTGTTAGTCTGTGTCTTACACTGTTCATTGTCTCCCTTCACCCAAATTTCTGTTATTCGTCCCCTTTGGGGGTGTGCTATATACCCAACCTTGTGATAGCCAACCTTTCTCTGGGCCCCCTAACTCTCCTACTCTTGTGATAGAACGACTCCCGGTACTGTTTCTGAGGATTTTATCTGTCCTGAATTTCATGTGTCTAGAGCTTTTATCTATACCAATATGTGAACTCATGCCTACCCAGATTTGTAAGGTAGGACTGGGTCATCGTAGGGGGGTAGGGAGGGGAGAAAGAATTCAGTAACTAGAGGAATGATGTATGTTTCGTTGGTTCTATATTACACCCTGGTCTAATCATCCCTTCTGTGGGGGCATGTCCAATTGTCTACAGATGGGCTTTGCGTCTCCACTTCAATCCACCTTATATAATTGCTTGTTTGGGATCTTTTGACATCTGATTCCTGATCCCATTGATACCTCATGATCACACAGTATGGTGTTTGTTTGTTTGCTTGTTTAAGGTACAAATGGTTGAATATTTGAACATCAATCAGTGTACTCGACCACATAAATAAGCAGAGAAAAGGTCTACATTATTATACCAAACATTTGATGAAATCTAGCACCTTTTCTTGAAAAAACATAAAATTAACACAATTAGAACAAATCCACAAAATTAACTCACTTAGAGCGATTTGCTCAATTCAATGCTTGCCTAGCAGAGAAAAATACATACAATGAAAACTCCTGCCAGTAGAGCTTTTTTCTTTTATGGATACCCCCTTATAAGTTTCTGCTTGAAGACTATACCCCTCTCAGACTGATCAATTGTGAAAAGAGCTAGCCTCTACATTGATACACACACACATATGCCATAGATATATGAATAGATTTGGAACTCACATCTAATACTTTTTTTTCCAGGTGAATAAAATTCTTTTATTTGTGCTTCTGAATATAAACTAAGAACCCATGACTCACACAAAGTCCACCCAGGACACGGTGTTCTAGGCTGGGCTCCAACCTTTCCCAGCAGAGGGTGGGGTGTCCATGGTCACGAGAGTTGGTTCTCCCAGGAGGTCAGAGGCCTGTGCTCCCCTCGGTCTGGAGGAGGGTACCTGTCATCCCCTCAGAGCAGCTTCCAGCTTGGCGCTAGGTCTCAGGCCACAGCATGTCCCGCACCTCAGACTGTTCCTGGTGAGCGGGGGACAGAACCATCCACTTACAGGGAGGGTGCTGGGCTCTCTGCAAGACCACGCCTACCTCCACCACCACCCCACCTGTGGGGCCGAGAGCGTTCACATTCAATTCTATTCCCAATCTGCCAACAATTAGTTCTCCGATATGGTCCTGCTTGATACTCGCTCTCATGAAGAGATCACTGAAGTTATATGTGTTAGAGCAAGGTACGGTGAAGAAACTAGATGGTACTAAGTTACGAGAAAGTATGGTGTATGAAGTCTTAGAGCAGAGGTTCTCAACCTTCCCAATCCTGCGACCCTTAATTACAGTTCCTCATGTTACAGTGACTCCCAACCATAAATATATTTTCGTTGCTATTTCATAACTGCAATTTTGCTACTGTTACCAATCGGGCAACCTCTGTGAAAGGGTCATTTGATTCCCTAAAAGGTTGTGACCCACAGGTTGAGAACTGCCATGACTTAACAAAAGCAGCCATCTAACTGAGGCACCAACTAAGTCCACATGGAAGACGCACAATAGACTTTGTGATCGCAGGATTGTAAGTAACAAAATCCAAAGCTGAATGAGGAAATGGTATCAGAGCTTAAATTGTGTAAACCTAGCTTGCAGAAGGGTATGGATAATAGTGGAAGCTCCCACATAGATGAATCCTCTCCAACCATAGTTGAGAGATGTGAATAGGCTTCTCAGAAAGAGAGCATTTTGAAGTCATTGATAGAAAGTGTAGTTAGTTTAAAAATGTAATCTGTTATCCTTTGATCTCCCTTTTGACCCATTTCCAAGTTGTTTTAGTTAAAAAATAGTGAAGGGTTCGGAGAGAGGACTACATGATTGGTTACACAATCTGATAACAGATGCCTATCTTTGTCTTGGTGTTTTTCGTCATAATTATGGTCTCATACGGTATTTGTCTTTGGTGATTGGCTAACTTTGCTCAGCGTCCTGATGGACACGGTAACTCTTTATGAGATGAGAAAGTCTTGCCTTTCTCTACAGAGCAGCTGCTGGTTTCACACTGCTGGCCTTGGGCATAGCAACCCAAGGCAGGACCCCTGTGAAATTTATTCCCAACTACCTCTATTTCCAAGAGGTTATTGTAAATGCATTACTTGCTCCATTTCTTCCTGGGATTGTTCCTTTCCAGCGAATGCTGCTCTTGTTGTGGTTAGCTTGGACCTTCTTGCCTTGGACCTAGAGAGAACCCATGCACAACACAAATCAATGCCCTGTCCTGCACCATCCTCAGTTATTTCTCTTGTTGCAGTTTCTGTGTCCATTCCCCTGGCTGAGGGTCTTCCTCTCTTTCTATCTCTCTTTACTTCACTGAGCATGATGTCCTTTTCCAAGGACTGGTCTCTCCTGACAGCCTGTTCCACTTATGCAGAACGAAGCTACTTCATCCCGGCCTCTGAAAAGCTCTCTGGCCTTACTTCTTTCCCTACAGATTCGCTTGTCCATTAGGCTGTCCATAGTACTTTCAGTATTCATTGCCAAGCCCACAGCACAGATGGATCAATTCTTCTTTGGTCTTCCTATTCAATGTCCACCTTTCCGACGCACACGAGGCAGTTGACAATACCATGACTTGGCTCAGCCGCATCTCAGTGTTTGAGATCTTCAATACTCTCAAGAGGGCTTGCATAGCAAATTTATCCACGACAATGCATCCTGTGATGTCTTGATTGCTACTTCCACGAGCACTGATTGTGGATCCAAGCGAGACAAAATCCTTGAGAGGCTCACTCTTCACTGAATCCCCTATGATTGTAGATCAGGAATGACAGTTCCCTTGCTTTGATACAGTCTGCACTGGAAAGTGGATTACTGCATATGCACTAGTTAGATGAAAATTTAACATTTTTATTAGTTTGATCTCCCTTTTGAGTCAGTTAAAAAAATTTTTTTTTTTAGGTATCATTGCCCTCAGGTGGTGGGAGTAGGAAGCCCAGGCTTTGCTCCTGGGAGCCGGAATTGAACCTCCATCCCAGTGGGCCGCAGTCCTGTGCACAACCACTATGCCACCGGGGCTCAGCCTTAAATTTTAAAAAAAAATTCTTGCATTCTTTTTACTTGAGGTTTTCCTCTGTTTTATCTTATTATTGCTATTTTGGGTATGTTTTTTTATATATGAAATCTAGGATAGAGTTACTGGATTAATGTTTTCTTGGTGGGTTATGTTGCTCCTGAGCTAGACGGCTGCTTGTTTATGCTCAAGCCTTTAAGACTCCAGATGCTGTATCTTTTGATAGCTGGGCACCATCTGCTTTCTTCACCACTCTTGCTCATGTTCCCACATGTCCTCAGTGGGCACCTTGGGGATGTGTGCACACAGTGATATATGTTTCCCAGCCCCCCCACCCCCGTTTGATGTCTGTTGCCTAGACCTTTAAGAAAAAAAATTCAAGTCCGGCGTTACAATAAACTAATCTAGGTCATAGAGGATTTCCCCCCAGTTGTTTTCGGTAGTGACATATTTTTTTTGGGAGGGGGTTAAGTTTTTTCCTTGTTTTTGTTTTGTTGTTATTTTGAGGGGTGGGGTGAGGTATCATTTTCTTTATATGAAACCAAGCAGAAGTAATCCATTGGGACAATAACTAGCTTCTTAAGTAGCTTTTTAAGGTTATGGGAAGTGAGGGTTAGTGAGTGGTGGGGAGCTAATCATAATGAAGAAAATGTTCTCAAAATGATTGTGATGATAATTGCATACCTTTTAAAAATGTATTTCAACCATTGAATAGTATGATGTGTGAATTTTACAGAACAACACTATTAAAATTGTTAGTTTTTTTTAAGGGTATGAGAAGTCAAGGAAAATGGCCACATTGGTTGGTGGCAGATGAATACGTTACAGTTATAGTTTGGATTGCTGGATAGGAAATAGAGCCATGAGAGGTATGCAGACATTTTGTTACACAAAGAAGCTTATATTGTTGGTCCATGGGCTTCCCCAAGGCAGTCAGGGCATGGGCTAAGACCTCCCCCCCTCTCTGGTGATCTCCATCAAGAGCACAACCAGGCAAGCTCCCAAGAGACTGTCCTCTCTGAGGTTATACTCATATATACTCATATATGGTGAATTGATTTATTACAAGATTGCCAAATCCATACAATGGGGAAAGAAGCGTGTGTAAGCCAGTGGTGCCAAGAGATCTACAAATGGCCCTGTGATAAAGCGTGGTTACCTGGCATGTCTCCTTCGCAGCTCTTAACAAATGATTGGATGGGACCATGAAGAGAGAATATGTAAAACACTAACAGAGGGGATTGGTCAGTTCTGTCTTTCCACTGAATATACATGTGACGCAGGATAAGAGGGAATCCTGTGACCCTCAAGAATGAAGGCCTACCAACAGAGTGGCTTTGAGATGCCCGGCTCAAGCAAAGGCACCAGAAGCCTGACATTATGAAAGAGAGCCTTGCTTAGGTCGTGAGGCAAACCAGGGAGCTTCCCGGTCCACGGAACAAGGTAGGAGCCATAGAGCGATGCCTGGAAGGACACGAGAGAGACATGCCTACCAGGTGCTGTGGACAAAAGCACTCTATCTTTATCATTTAAAAATGTATCTGGGTTCCTTAATAAACCTCCATAATTGCGAGCCTTGTAAGTTCTACATGGCCATGACAACTAATTATCAAACACAGCAGAAAAGTAGAATGCTGTGTGAGCGGCGCTTGGTGTCAGAATTGTGCAGAGGAAGATGGAGTTGGAAGCATGTCTAAATGGTCTTGTGTGGATGTGGAGCTGGAATCCCCATGTTGAAACTGGAGGTAGTCAGATGCGGTCATCGTGCTATTTCCTCAAACCCCAAACACAGAAAAAGATATTGAACAGCATTATCCATTAGAACAGTGGTTCTCAACCTTCTTAATGCCATGACCCTTTAATAGTGTTTCTCATGTTGTGGTGACCCACACCCATAAAATTATTTTCACGGTTACTTCCTAACTGTAATTTTGCTACTATTATGAACATATTGTAAATGTCAGATATGCAGGGATGTATTCTCATTGTTATGAAGTGAACACAATTAAATCATAGTGATTAATCACAAAACAACATCTAATTATATTGTGAAATATTTATTTCTAATTACAAATAGATGAAATTTTGTCTTGAAGCATGGTGTAGCATTGGTAAGAGTTTTTATGCCAGGTACTCATATGTGAGAGTATGTGCATGTGGGTGGACCTACCTGGAGCTGGATAGATGAAGGGTTTCGCGGTTCCTAAGACCATTGGAAATATGTGTTTTCCGATGGTTTTAGGTGACCCCTATGAAAGAGTCATTTGATCCCCCAAGGGATCACGACCCACAAGTTGAGAACCGCTATCTTAGAGAAATGCAAGTTAATACTACAATGAGATAATACCTAACTTATACTAGATGGCTGTTACAAAAAGACAAGAAATAACGAGTGTTTGCTACTGTGGAGAAATTTGAATATACAAAATCAATGGGAACGTCAAGTGGCATACTCATTGTTGAAAATATTTGTGGTTTTCTAAATCAGTCAGTCATAGAAATACAGTAAAACCCCGGTACTCACTATATGAGTACTAGATAAAATCCGATTTCAACTCAAAATGTTGAGAAAATTTTGCTTTGGAGCTCAAACAAAACATTAGAATCTCGCCTAACACCCATGCCTTTTGTAAACAAGTGCAGTTTGTGTTTCAGTCATGCAGGGTTGGTTGGAATTGTCAATAGGCATGTTTAATGTTTAAATCATTTGTGGCTGTGTTCCGACTGTTTTGCTATAATTTTCTTAGTTTTTGTGACTTTTTGTATTGTTTTTAGATAAAAAAAAAAACATGGGTCCTGGGAAAGAGTTTTTTGAAAAAATCACCATGATAAGGAGCTGGTTAACCATGTGATCCATATTGCTGGTGATAATTTAGAAAACCCTGTTAGAAAGCAGTTGAGGAAACTCCCATAGTAGTCCACGTTAGACAGATTTATTTTAGAGAAAGCTAGCCAGGTTCTAGTGAAAAAATGCAATGAAGAGAAGAAAAAAAAAACCTCCTGAAAAGCAGCTACCAGTTGATTTTATGGAAGAGGACTCCCCTTCCAAACAAGGACTCCATACCTCCTCTCCACAGCCGTGTCCACAGATACTGACCCTCATCAATCTCAAGGTATGGACCATCCTATCCTTGTTAAAAACTTTTAAAATGCCATGCCTCTTATTTAAATTATTTTATTTAACCCTGAACTTATTGGCTTTGACATTTCTGTGTAATGTGTTGTACCAAAAGTCAAGGGGAGGGTGAAAACTTGGGGGTAGACAGTGGATTAATCCATTTTCTGTTATTTCTTAAGGGAAAAATTGATTTGAAACCCGATTGCATCCTTCAAGAATGGATTAGCATCAAGGTCCGGGATTCTATTTTGCCATATGGCCCAGCGAATTCAAGATGAGCATACAATTAAAATACACATAACTAGGGCGGAGGCCCCAGTGGTGTAGTGGTTGTGTATGGGACTGCGGCCCTCTGGGTTGGAGGTTCAAATCCTGCAGCAGCTCTTCAGGAGCAAGGCTGGGCCTCCTACTCCCACCACCAGAGGGACAGTGATGCCCCTCCCTGCCCCAAAGACACATAACTGAAAGCAGGAGCTGCAACTGACATATGCCAATGTTCATTTCAACATTGTTTACTATAGATAAATGATGGAAGCAACTCAAGTATCGATTCACAGATGAAGGACCCTTCCATTTTATGGAAGAGGACTCCCCTTCCAAACAAGGACTCCAAATCAAATGTTTTATTTTTATTACTATACAATGGATCATTTAATGTATAGAGAGAAACAAAGCTCTGGTTCATATTATGATATGTATGAATATTTAAAATATTGTGGTAGATGAAACAAGCACGATACAGCATGATAAATATTCTAAGATTTAATTTAAATATTTAGAGTAGACAAGCTAATAAAATGAGTAAAGATAATATAAAGGGAGTGGGATGGGTGTTAAAAATGTAGATTTTATTTTTATATATTTTTTGGGGGGACATCACTGCCCTCTGGTGGGAGTGGGAGACCCAGCCTTGCTCCTGGAGAGCTGCTGCTGGATTTGAACAGCTAAGCCAGTGGGCCGCAGTCCTGCACTCAATCACTATGACACCAAAAAAAATGTAGATTTTATTAAACAAAATGCTATCAAATTATAGGCAAATAACTTGCTTGCTACAGTTTTCCAAATGACTAGAAAAAAGGTAAATGAATAACAGTCATTTTAATTGGTATAGAATAATTATTTGCTAAGTAAATAATACCTATGGTCTACTTAATAGTTTATTGGGATAAACAGAAAGTATGTGGTGCATATCCTTGGTAATTCAAGCAACACAGAGACCATGATCAAATCACCCAGACACAACAAGAAGACATCAGCGTGACTCAATGGCTTATCTCTTCTGAAGAGACTTTCCCCCAACCCCTCCCCTTATCAAAGAGCTGACTCTGGAGTGGAGAGGAACAGGATTCCCACTCTCAGCCCCATTCGTAGACTGCAGGACCTGGGACTCATTTTCACTTCAGTGAGGCAAGACACCCCACCTCTATTTCATTCTCTTAGAATTTAGTTCTCTGAAGTCTTGTGCAAAATAACTTTGGCATCATCCGCAACGACGTCGAGGAATTTCAAACGAAGGTAGTAGGTTTTCAAAAACTGTATGACAACAGATGGGAGGCCTCCATTGACTGAACAGAAGGATTCAACACATGTCTTCAACTTTTCTACCATGCTGTCATCCTTCACAAGTAGCCAAAAATTCAAGGACTTTAGGGAGCTACTAAGCTCTTGCACAGATATCTCCAAGTTCTCGGCAATATTCTTGATGGCCTCATCATCCAGACCAAAATGGCTTCGGTAACTATTCAAGCATTTCTCCTGTTCAGGTAAATCAAAACCAGAGATGTATGTCGCTAAAGGGAGGCAGGCCATAGCTGATGACTTCAGAGCATCCAGCCAGATCTTCTCCTTGAAGAAATTTCTCTTCATCTCAATGGCAACATCAGACAAGCAGGGAATCAAAAGCGCAAAGGTGTGGCGCTTGTGAGCAGGAAGTTCCTTCAATAGAGTCTCTTCTAGTCTTGGGAAATCAAAGTCAGCCAGGTCAAAATTGGAGATCAAGAAAATGTGTGGGTCAGGCACTCCAAGGTGGTTGAGACTGGCCAGGCAGTTGTCTCGCATTTTTTGAAGGACTGTTTTCTCATTGAAGGATCTGCTTTTGCTTATCTTTTCATTATATAAATCATTATCCACCTTTGTTCTAACAAAATAGAATTTTTTCTTCATGCTCTTGATTTTCTGGGCCAGCATAGCATCATTGTAGGTGAAACGAGTAGCAGAAATGATGATGAAGAAGTCATAGTTAGTGAATCCCATTTTTTCTATATAAGTATCTGCACAGAAATTGGGGGTCCCAGTGCCAGGCAGGTCCCAGAAGGTCACTTTGGGGTATTTGGGGTGTTTATAGCAAGTTTTTTCCATGGTAGTCTCCACAACTCCAACTTGGGCAGTCCCATCTTCTTCATGACTCAGCCCTCGCAGGGCATTGATGAAACTGGACTTCCCAGTCCCAGATTGGCCAGTCACAGCCACATCCAAGGAAGCATTTTCCGCTTCCACAAGGGATTTCTGAATTTTGTTAACAATGTCTTCTAGATTCCCTTCCCCAAGGGATACTTGAATATCCTTGAGGGTTTCTTGAGAGAGGATGCCTCCTACTTTACTTATTACATTGGAATAGTAAGGTAAAAATTCTGAAGACAGCTGCAGAAAATTTTGTTCTGATAGGAAGGATGAGATGAACTGATCCATGGCAGTTAACTGTGAGAAGTCTGGGAAAAGTAAAAGAATATGAAGTTTAGGTGAAGGAAGTAGCAACATTTTAATGTTAGGTCAACACGGGAAATGCATTGGTATCAATGGTCCAATTCTCTTTTTTATGACACTATTTATATTACTATGAATAATTAATTGTCCTGGTGATTTTACTTTTTACTTATTTTACTTATTTTCAGTTTTTCTACAGAAGAGGCATTCTCTCATTGTGATAGATAGAAAAAAAACTGCCAATGATTTCCAACACTCAGTCACCAGAAACTTTAAAGATATGACCTTACGTGGCTAAAGGAATTTTGCTGGTGTGATTATGTTAAGGATCTCGAGGTGAGAAAAGTATCCTGCATGCTGTATAGCCAGAATATATATATTATTAAAGGGAGGAAAGAAGATCGCAGGTAGAGGGGGGTGATAGAATATTGGAAGCAGAGGTTGGAGTGAGGCACTCTGAAGACAAAGGAAGAGGCTAGAAGCCAAGAAATATTATTTGCCTCAAGAAGTAGTAAAGACATGGAAATGGTTTCTTTTATAGTTTATCCAGAAGGACTAAGCTATTTTAAGCTACCAAGTCTCTGGTAACTTGTTATACTAGTCATAGGTAACTAATACAGATTATGTCTGTATTTTCGAAACTTCAACACAGAGCTCAACACCCTTTCATTCTTCAGTATGAATCCATTAGGTCAACCCAATAGTAAGCATCTAAGAATTCCAGGTACTCCTCCTCTCCCCGACCTGCAGGAAATCAGGGGACAGGACAAATCTTGAGGGAGAGGCAGGAGGCAAAGACACACCTATGTTTTCCTGTTCCCTAGGATAAGTCCTCTATAAAGAACATAGACAAGCACATACATTCTTACAGAAATAACTTTTGTATCATAGTTTAATGCCTCTCCACCTCACTGTCTCGATGAGTTTTTGTGGATTTGGGAATATGGAACAGAAAGTGGCCTGAGAGGTAAACAAAATTCGAGTCTTCTCTATTAAACTTAAGAGGGCTTGAACGAGTTCATGAAAACTTATCATTATCTTTCAATTGCATTTTCTGTTAGCTTTTTAAAGTCCCTTCATATAGGATAGTTTGGAAACATGAATTTCATATTAAACCAAAAAGACAATTAAAAAATCACTACATATTGCTGTAGCCTTATTTTCATTCATAACAAGTAAAGACAGCTATATAAAAAACTGTGGTTTAAAAATAGTTCTATAGAAATTCAGGACCAATGATCCCTTCAGGACCAGTGGTGAAAGTGGTGATACCGAGAGGGTGGAAGGAAGATGGGGTAGAAAGGGGGAACCAATTATAAGGATCTACATACAACTTCCTCCCTGGGGAATGGACAATGGGGAAGTGGGTGAGGGGAGATATAAGACAGTGTAAGATATGACAAAATAATAATAATTTATAAATTATCAAGGGTTCGTGAGGGAGAGAGGAGTGGGGAGAGAGTGAAAAATGAGGAGCTGATACCAAGGACTTAAGTAGAAAGCAAATGCTTTGAGAATGATGAGGGCACAAATATACAAATATACTTGACATACAATAGATATATGCATGGATTGTGTTGAGTTGTATAATTTCCCCAATAAAATGATTAAGAAAACTATGTTATATATTCACATAGAATAATTTCAGGGTTTTACCAACTGGTATTTTTACAGTTAGAAGCTTGTTCACTGGTGACTATCTCTTTCACTTCCTTAAATAACAGTTTTCAAAAGAAGGTAAAATTGTTGGTCTCATTAAAAAATTCAGTGAACACATGTTCATGATTTGTTCACTCACTTCCAGTGAAGAAAATACAAGTTGCAACTGATCTAAAGAAGAACCTCAAAGAATGGGCATTTACTCCTCTAGAATAATGAAATGAATTTGAAAATCGAGAAAAATTGCCTTCTATAGTAGGAAAAATCGATCAATTGGATGTCTACAGACAGATTTTAAATTACATGCATATGGATGGAAATAATTTTGTAAATCTCCCAGTTGTCAAAAACTTACAGAGGTGAAAACTATCCCAAAGGCAGTGTAAGGCTAGACTCAGAAAACCAGAGACTGTATATTAAAATTTGTAGAATTGAAACACTCCATCATCTTTTTGTTTATGTCTAACTCTGTCACCAATTCTGCATAAATGCCCAAAACTAGCTTCAGACACAGGAATTCAAAGTCTTACCTCCCCTTTCCTCCAAGTGTGTCCTTTCTCTCCCTACTTCAGGCTGAGTCTGGTTTTCTCCAGTCTTCCAAAGCAAAGACCTTTTTCCATTTGAGCCCCACAGAGCACAGTGATAACCCCATTGATTGTACAGCCACGTCAGCTTATCTGCTTCACTCAGAACTGAATCAGCAGAAGAAAGACCTTCCTTATGCCAGTCCACCTCATAGTTCCTTAACGTTCTTGCCTCTTCCTGTCACGGAATGGCATGGGTAAAGTGTTGGGAATGTTGAAAAGATCTGCTTTGAACACTTCATGTAAATAATGACTTTCCCTATTGTATTATTTTTCTCTGCCTTTTAAATGAAGAGATAGGGAGACCTCAGAGCTGGTGAGTTTAACAAAATATCTGTCAAGTTTAGCCTACTAAATTTAGTTTAAACAATCATGTCAAGTTACTCCTGCAATTTAACAATCCGAAAGCTGGTTATAGCAATTTACACTCAACTGCAGGACTTGAGCATGCTTATTTCCCTTAGTTTTCATAGGATTGGATATTTCCCATTTAATGTCTGCTTTAAGTTTATGAAAATAAGTGTACCTATTCCTGATGTCACTTTATTTTATGGTAAGACTCTTTTATGGTAAGACTCAAACATAATACATGATTGAACTCTGGATAGCTGGAACTCACTTATAATCATTATTTTCATCTGTTGACTTGAGTAAGGTATGGTGCCTTGTTATTAGATCAAAGACCAATCCAGAAGTTTCTGTGAAAGCCTTTGGTAGATTGAAATTTTCACTCAGTTGACTCTAATTAAAGCCAGTTACCATTCATGAGAATGAGCCTCATGCAGTGGTTCAAAACCCTTTAGAATGTTTTGAGAATGATAATGAAAACAAATGTACAAATGTGCTTTGCATACAATGGATGGATGTATGGCCTGAGTTGTACGAGGCTCCCCTCCCCACCATGATTTTTTAAAAAAGAATAAACCCTGAGATTTTCTGGGGGAAAAAAGTATCCTGTCTCAAGTGTGTAAAATAAAATACCTACCTAAGCTTCTAACCTGCAGCTTGACCTACTGAATTCTAATTCCTGATAATTAGTCCAATGACTGATAAAACTCAGTCCAATTGAGTACAATTTTATTTTGATACACATGAGCTGCTACCAGTTGGGATACCCTCAATGACAACTGACTAAGATAAAAATATTACAAGAAAATCATAGGAACCTTTCATAAACAAAAATATGAAGATGCTAACTCTTGCTTATAGACATATCCTCCACTTAGGTTAAAGCATTCTGAAGATGGTGTTTTTATCTCTTTAGCCTGTCCCTGGTGGGACAGGTTAGTCATCATGGTTAGTCATTGGGCACCCTCATGCCTCTCACCCCAATCCTACCCCTATCCCAGCCACTAAGCAGGAGAAAGGGTGGACTTTCTGCTCCTTTAAATGCTGAGCAGTTCATGTCCATCACTTTACTGAGCATGCACAGCACAGCTGGAAAAGTGCCACACTGATTTGGGGTGGGGGCTCAAAAATGAGAAGGCTAATTTGGAGAAACAGAAATTGTTAGTATCAGGTATGGACTACTCCAATAAAAAGGATGTGGGGATTTATGACAGGAAGAGAAATAGGCTTGGAGAAAGAAGTGAGGTGATTTAGATGAGCTCAAAGTCACAGACGATAAAGTAATTGGATATGTGGGAGCCCATCCCTTCCCGAGTGAGAGAACCAGCCAATCCATGGTTACATCTCAAGAAACAAGTGAGCGGGGACTCTGGGAAGATGGCCGCCATATAGTAAGCCCATGCCCAGAGCTCCTGGAGATCGGTGAGTGGGGGTGACACGGGGGAGGGTGGGGCTCTCAAATTAGGTTTTGTGACTCCAGGAACGCTCAGAGCCCTCCTCTGAACCAGGAGCAGGCGCGACTGACGCCGGCCCAGACGCTGCAGGTTCTTTGTGCCGGTGGGATCCAGGGCGCCACTCTGCGACCCTGAGATCTGGGACCCGCAGTTAATCAGCGCCCGCGCGCTCAATCGCTGACCAGTCCTCCCCACCCCAAGGTGCCCAGAGTGCCCAAGGGACACTCCACGCAGACCCACACCTCTCACTCTCCACCCCTAGGGACTCCTGTGCCCCAAGCACAATGGTGGGCCAGCCCCTCCCCTACCCCAGAGGCCCGCGCCCAGGCGCACCTTAAGGGTGCCACCACTGCCCAGGATAAGATCAAGCCATCCCCTAAACCAAGCCTGCCCAGCTGGGCCACACTTTCTAGCAGGAGCGAAAGGAACGCCTGCACTCCCCACAGTCGCCGGCACTCCTCACAGACGCTGCCGGTTCAGGGTGCCTGCCCCAAGACCCACTACAGAAAGGTCCGCTTTACATTGTCTCCTGGGTAAACAGCCAGCCGGTCCTCCCCACTCCAGAGTACTAGAGGATTTTTTTCCCACCTATCTGTGGCAAGCACCCCTAAGCCAGGAACAGATCACCCAACTCTCACCCCACCCCCTAAGCCCATTCCCCTGCTCAGCCAACACACTGTATCAGATCTGCAAGGCCTAGCTGCAAACAGTTCCTGAGGGAAGCTATAATATAAGACCAGCCTCCTAAAGAGAGACCCCAGGGCCACAAAACACCAAGGAAAAATGCCACCTAATACGAATAAATCAAACAAAAAACAGATAGCCGCTTCCACAGTATCAAGAAAAGAGAAACTGGATCCGATACAAGAAGATCAGCTGGACCTAACAGCAGTCATAGAAAATGCAAAGATCGATCAACCACAGAAAGAAATCTTCAAGATGTTACTAACACGTATGCAGCTCTTGAGCGACACATTAAAGAAGAAAGAAGAATTGATACAGGAGATAAAGGCCATGCACCAAAGGGAAATCCAAGAACTAAAGAGTGAGCTAACAAAAACTAATAGTAAGCTCTCAGATTTCGGCCAGAGAATGGAGGAGGCAGAAAACAGGACAAGTGACCTAGAGGACTCACAACTAGAAATTAATAAGTGGGAGAACAAATCTAATAAGTCTATGATAGAAGCAGAAGAAAATATTATATGCCTGGCTGATTATATGAAAAGAAACAACATTAGAATTATCAGTCTGCCGGAGGATGAGGCATCAAGAAAACCAACATCCAAAATAGTGAGGGAATGCTTAGAGGAAAGCTTCCCTAGCTTAATGAATGAAAGCCATATAACCATACAGGAGGCAGAAAGAACACCAGCTAGACTAAACCCCAAGAAGAAAACACCAAGACTTATAGTTGTTAAACTATCCAATTATGAAGGAAAAGAGAAAATTTATGAGAGCAGCTAGGGAAAAAAGGGCAATCACATATAAAGGCAAACATATAAGAATATGCTCGGACCTATCAATGGAAATGATGAAGAAGAGAGAGTGGAGCAGCATATTCCAAAAATTGCAGGAACATGATGCAAATCCAAGAATACTCTATCCAGCCCAATTATCTATCAAAATTGATGGAGAAGTAA
>PVJH01041102.1:0-15199 GCA_004026705.1 Nesogale talazaci
ACAACTTTAGCAGCAGCAGCAGCAGCAGCAACCGGGTGGGTGGGGTGGGAGATCTATCACGTTAAACAGGGGGAGGGGGGGAGGGGGGGCGGAGCGCCATCGTCTGCCCCTAAAGCTGCTGGGCCAAAAGAATGAGGTCAGCTGAGCGGAACAGAAACAGTGGGGGTGCGGCGGGGTGATGCTCATGCCCGTGGGGCGGGACTTCTCCACCCACGCCTGCTCCACCCCAAGGACGGAACGACGGACTTCTCGCAGAGGGGCGCGCGGTACCTCCGGAGCCGGGGCGTCCGCGGGCTCGTTCTCGTCGTCGCTGTCGCTGGAGCTGCTCTCGCTCTCCGAGTCGGAGGAGCTGTCCGAGTCGCTGGTGCTCTCTGCGCTGCTGGAAGGCGCCGAGGCCGCGGGCGCGGGGAGCGGCTCCGGGAGCGCCGGCGGAGCGCTGCAAAGCAACAGGAGAGCGAGGTTAGCGGGCACGGGCCAGGCGACGGCTCTCCTCCCTGGCTGCCACCCTTGCTTCTGCCGCTTGGAAGGAAAAACCCCAAACTCGCCGCCATCGAGTCAAGGCTGACTCGGGACGGCCCCCGCTGTGGGTCCCCGAAACGGTAACTTTACTGGATACAGAGCCCAGCCTTTTTCCCCGTGGCGCGGCTGCTGGTTTTGAACGGCCGACCACGCGGCTAGCAGCCTGACGAGGAGCCACTACGTGGGAATCCCACCATGCTGCCCAGTTGAGAGAGGGCACAACCAGGGCACAAGGAGCAGAGAAGATCGTTTCTAGGTGTCTGGACTCCGATCCCGTGATAAAAAGAGCTGAGTCCAGTTTTACTGGGGACACCCACACCCACACCCACACCCACTGCATCTTCTTGTGCACTGCCCCCGCCTGCGCCTCAGGATAGCTGAGGAGTCCCGGGAGCGACCAGGAAAGCTTGGAATATCGGACGTTTGCTGACCCCTGCTTCGTTGGCCTACACGCAACAGCAAATTTGTCTCTGAAAGAAAAGCTCCCATCTGCGATTCTCCCTGTCCTCTCTGCAGGAGGACTAGCAGTCCAGGAGCCAAAGACATCGATTCTCCCGGGTGTTCCTTGGGCAGCAGAGTCCACAGGCAAAAAAACCAGTGGCACCTCTTGGGGAGACCTATAAACTGGGACGGATTGTATGGGTGCAAAGGCTGCGGAGCCCCCCAACTCTGCTGCCATGAAGGTGAACTAGGGCTGCGGGCTGTAAGATGGCTAGGGCTGTGACTGTGGGTGGGCGAGGGGTCTGCCTCTGCAGTAAGCATCACACTGCTGGGCCCACGGAATGTCAAAACTGGTGGTATCTGAAGATGGTAACAGTGAAAACCGGTCAATCATTAACTACAGACTGAAGCGCCTCCACACCCACACCCTGAACTCTGCTTCAAGATAGCAGATTTCTGTGACTGGCTAAGGGTCATTTTATTTTATTTTTTCCCATGATTTTATTGGAGGCTCTTACAGTTCTTATAATATTCAATACATCGAGGGTTTTTTTGTGGGCATCACTGCCCCCTGGTGGGAGTAGGAGGCCCAGCCTTGCTCCTGGAGAGCTGCTGCTGGATATGAACCACCAACCCTGTGGGCCGCAGTCCCACACTCAACCACTATGCCACCGGGGCTCAGCCCTCAATACATCATTTGTATCAGGCATATTTGTACACATTTCCAAATACTTTGTACTCAGGCATATTTGTACTCATTTCCAAATACTTTCTACTTGAGCCCTTGGTATAAGCTCCTCTTGCTAAGGGTCATTTTAAAGCATGTCAGTAATACAAACAAAACATGCTGTGAAGCTCTGCACGGGGGCAGCTGAAGGCAAGCTGGTGCTGGCCAGAAGGGTATGGACCCTCTGAATGTTCTTCGGCCTAGAAATTAGCACCCACTCTACTTGCCTTCCTCCCACTTTGACGCTTAGCTCTTTCATTATGCATTAACAGCTCACTGAGATCGCTGAGCTGAGTGAACGATGAGGAAACAAGCAAATCCTATGGGCAGGTTCACAATGAACACCAGGCCTCCCTCCCTCACTGTGTGAGCGGTAACCTCAGCTGTGTGCCAGGAGTGGACTGCAGGGTTCGGCTCTGCATTCACAGGGGCCAGCACTTGTGTATTGAAGTCATGAACATTTTGGAGATAGGCTCTGGCTGAACTGGACCGAGGTAGGAAACGGCTAGTCCAAATCGTGTCATCATCCCAATGTTAAAAGTATCACTTTTTCTAAACTACAACCAGCTGTGTCCAAAGTTGAAACAGTGCCATTTTCAGTCGCACTAGAATGCATTGCAGGCCATTTTACAAGCACTATGCCATCAAAGATCCTTTGCAGGCCATTTAAAAAAGGGTACCTGAAGTAATTGGAAAATTCCTATGAAAAGGAGGCTCTATGAAAAAGAACTCAGCCTAAGATAGGCTGGATGATCAGTCTGGAGGAAAAAAACAATGGGACTGATGGTTCCAGGGGGACATGGGAGAAGGGGAGCTGGGGTGATGTTGACCAATTCAGGGACAAGGGAACAACAAGTGATTCAAAATCAGTGGCAAGGGGGGAGTAAGAGGCCTGATAGGGATTGATAAGGGATAATGTAAGCTAGAGCAATTACTGGAACCCAAATGAAGATTGAGCATGATGTGGGACAAGAGGGAAGTAAAAGGAATTAGAGGAAAGAAATGGGAGGCAAAGGGCATTTATAGAAGTCTAAATACAGGCATGTACATAGGTGAATATATTTATATATGATGATGGGGAAATAGATATATGTGCCTGTATTTATAAGTTTAGTATTAAGGCTGCAGATGGACATTGGGCCTCTACTCAATTATTTCCTCAATGCAAGAACACTTTGTTCTATTAAATTGGCATTCCATGTTGCTCACCTTCCTGACATGATCGCTGAAGACAAATGTGTGAATAAGCAAATATGGTGAAGAATGCTGATGGTGTATCTGGGGCCTTATCAAATGATAAGCATCTGGGGCCTTAAAGGCTTGAAGGTAAACAAGCAGCCATCTAGCTCATTAAAAAAAAAAAAAAGAGTCCACATGGAAGAAGCACACCAGCCTATGTGATCACAAGGTGTTGATGGATCAGGTATCAGGCATCAAAGACCTACACATTATATCATTATAAATGAGGGAGAGTACAGATTGGGGACCCAAAGCCCATCTGTGGGTAACAGACATCCCCTGATAGAAGGGTCGCAGGGAGGATAGAAGGGACACAGTGTAGTCATGATGAAACATACAACTTTCCTCTAGCTCTTCCATGACTCCTCCCCCTCACTATCCTGATCCCAATTCTACCTTACAAATCCACGTAGACCAGAGGCTGTACACTGGTATGAACAGGCACTGGAAACATAGAGAATCTAGGGTAAATGATCCCTTCTGGACCAGTAGTGAGAGTAGCAATACCAGGAGGGTGGAGGGAAGGAGGGGTAGAAAGGAGGAATTGATTTTAAGGCTCTACATATAACCTCTTCCCTGAGGTACGGACAATGGGGAAGTGTGTGAAGGGAGACGTAGAACAGTGTAAGATGTGACAAAATAGTAATACTTTATAAATTATTAAGGGTTCATCAGGGAGAAGGGAGTAGAGAAGGTGGGGGGGAAATGAGGAGTTGATACCAAGGGCTTAAGTAGAAAGCAAATGTTTTGAGAATGATGCAGGCAACAAATGTATCAATATGCTTGACATACAATGGATGGATGGATTGTAGTAAGAGTTGTATGAGTCCCCAGTAAAATGATTTTTTAAAAAAGAAAGAAAAAGAACCCAACCTTACAGATTTTGAAGTCATGCTGAAGAGGTCACCTTCATAACAACATCAGGCTCTTCAGCTGAGCCTTTTCATTGTTCATTATACAATGCTCATATAAAGTACTTTATGTGTGTTTTAACCTTTTACAACTTTTTAATGTCACAGGATTGAACACTGAGGATGTACACAGGCAGGTGCTAAGCCTTTTATGGGGTTAAAATTTTTTTCTGTGGCTGGTTTAACTAACCCTCAATGTATTGATCAAGGTAGCTGACACTTTCCTTTAACTGGAGTCCCTAGGTGGTGCACACAGAGAGCACTCAACTGCTAACTGAAAGGCCGATGGCTTGAATCCACTGGGAGGTACCTCGGAAGGATGACCAGCCAGCTACAGCCACGGAAAACCCTATGCACAGTTCTAGTCTAAACACAAAATGGGGTCTCTGCGAGGCAGAATCCACTCAATATAACCCATTCCAATGCCTTTTCCGTGGGGGGCTGGGGTGGTCATGGCAGGGAGGCCACCGAAGTGCTAGTGCTAGGTATAGCTTCATTGTTCCCCTTGGTACAAAACTGGAAATGCTTTATACAGAAAACCACACAGAGTACCTTGGAGGTGCAGATGAGGAAGGAGGCTTCGCCGGGGCCTAGGTATTCAAAATAAGGGAGAAAGGATCAGGAGGGGAAAGAAAAAAAAAAGGTTAGAATGAGCAGCTCAGCTAAGTTAGGCTCATTTAAAGGATCACAGGGGGCACACAAAACTTACTTGCTCACTGTCGCTCTCCTCACTGTCACTGAGCTGAAGGTCATCCTCAAGCATGCTGGAATGGGCAAGGAGAGAGAGAGTGCAGACCTTAAGATCATGTCTAGGGCTGAGCCCCGGTGGCGTAGTGGTTGTGCGCGGGACTGCGGCCCACTGGGATGGAGGTTCAATTCCAGCAGTGGGGCTGGGCCTCCTACTCCCACCACCGCAAAGCAGTGATGCCCCCCCCCAAAAAAAAAGTCACCCTCAAAAAAAAAAAACATGTCTAATACACTTTTTTCAAACTTCTAATACGTCAATAGACAAGCTGCCAAGTGACATGGAAAAGAGATGGGAGGGGTATAGGCTTTATTTAGTTTTCCTGGAAATGCGAGTTTTATAATTATAACACAATGTACATAGTCCAAGCCCTTAGCATCTTAAAAGTCAACTTTTCACATGTTTTAAACTTTTTTTTTTTTTGGTGGCATCACTGCCCTGGTGGGAGTAGGAAGCCCAGCCTTACTCTTGGAGAGCTGCTGCTGGATTTGAACCATCAGCCCTGTGGGTATTTTAAACTTTTAAAGCAGAACTACCATGAGAAAGGGGGTGGTTACCATTCAAAGACCAAATTCCCCGACCTCTAATAATCAGTGAGAATAAGGTTCACAAAATAAATAGAAAAGGTGGAGTTGGGATAAGGGCATACATACATGCACATACACACATGCACACACATATTCATATACATATCTGTTTCTTTTTTTCCATACTCTCATAACTAAAATAAGTTAGTCAACAGTAAATAAACGAATACCTAGAAAATGCTTACAATAGTGTGAGGCACATAAAAAGTGCCCTACAAGAACTAAACAAACACCTAATAAATAAAATGAATAAAGAACTAGCAAAGCCGTGGTTGACACAGTGGGTTCAGGAGTCTGGGTTGTTATGTGGAAATTATAGTAGCTGAGATCTAACAAAAGGAATCCTGGTGGCACAATGAGTCAAGCACAGGGAAAGGTTGTTGGTCTGAATTCACTAGCCACTCTGTGGGAGAAAGAAGAAGCAATCTTCTTATGTAACGATTTACAGCCTTGGAGACACTGACGAGCTCTTTCTATTCTGTCCCACAGGGTCTGTTGCAGTTGGAATCAACTTGACAGTGCTGGGTATCGGGTAAACAAGTTGATTTTAGCCTATCACACACTCAACGGGTAAGAGATGGGTTGAAATGAAATGGTCTTAATTTTATAATTCTTGACTGTCTCTTTAGTTAAAGTTGCATGTTTCAAGGTTCAGTAGCAATTCAGTGTACTCAATGTTGGCTTACTGTGTACAAAAATATAAATAAAACTAAATATTTTACTATAATATAGCCCACCTACTGACATCGATTCTATTTCATAGAGATCCTATGTTGGGTTTCTGAAGCTGGAATTGTTTATGGGTAAAGACGGCCTCATGTTGGTGGGTTTAAACTGTCAACCTTATCCAATGCTTATCAGACAGAGCCACCAAGTTCCTTCTAATACAGTATAGGGAAAAATACCTAATTAGTTCTAAAAGCATCAAGCGACAATTCTCCACTGTTTGTGAGGTAGGCTATTAACGCTGTAGCTAGCTGCTTGATGGTCAAAGAGTGTCTGACTATAAACATTTTTTTTTCTAGCTTGCGGATGCCATCCCAATTGGACTTTGTTATAAAACAAACAAACAAACAAAACCAAGAGTTGCTGGTGAGTAACATTTTGGGAATAATCATTGTGTTTGGTATGAAGAGTATTTTCGTCTTTGTACATTTTGCTATAACTCAATATTTTAACTCCACTGCTACGTTTGCCATTCCTTTTCCACATTCCTTTATATTTCTCATTCTTTTATTATTCATTTTATTGGGGGCTCATACAACTCTTATCATAATCCATCCATCCATTCATTGTCACGCAAATTTGTACATTGGTGGCCCTCATCACTCTCAAAACATTTGCTTTCTACTTAAACCCTTTATATTTCTCATTCTTGTAGCTCAGTTCATTCTTCATTTGAAAGAGTTCCCTATTGGTAACCTACTCAAGCATTCATATCACCTGCATCAACCTTGAAATCCAAGGATTTCATTAGCAACCAGAGTTGTGTGGTTCCACCAGTTTCCCTTCTGGGCCCAAACCATCAAAGGCTGGTTAACAAACGCAGAGAATTGTTCCAAGCCCCTTTTCAAACCCCTCTGCATGCACTCTGCCTGAAAGTCACAAGGTTGATAGTTCAAACACAAAGCCGTTCATAGGAGAAAAATGAAGCTATCTGCTGTTTGGTTCTGCTGTCCCCAGTGTAGGTGTGAGTTGAAATCGACTTGACAGCACCTTGTAAAACCACCAACACCAGAGTGTCCCACACCAGAAGTTCAGGTGTCCATCTGACAGCGGCTCCTCATCTACAGACTGTGAAAGTTGATGGATCAGGCCAGGGGATGGTCCCCCAAGCCATTGGTCAGGCAGAACCAGCTGAGACACAGAACCCAGGACAATACACTGAAACTTCCCAAAGTGAAAAGCAGGCCTCACTCACTTACTTGTTTGGTCAGGTTGGGAGCATGTTGGGACTTACATCCAAGTCCTACGCCAGCAGGGACTTATGTCTAAGTCCCGGGTCAGCAGGTTCTTGGGGCAGTAACTGGTGTCTGATTGGTGTCCGTCACTAGTGACTCAGCACACCATCATTGTACACGCTCAGTTGTAGAGAAAAGGTCATAAAGATGGCATCTTTAACGGAGCAGTAGTTTATTGCTCTCTGGTATATGCCAAACCGTAGACTGTACCACTAAGGAAACTCAAGTGTACAGAGTTGAGTCATCCCTTCCAGTCAGGTGAGGGCTCCAAAGTATGTCACACCTTAATCTGGTCTCATTAGCATAGAAAACAGCTCACGGCACAATGCCACTATAAGCACAGATGTGGAGTCGAGGCTTTACAATACGTCCCCAAGTGGAGGACTGAGTGTAGAAGGGGCACTGTCAGGACCACACAGCAGTGCTCTTTGTGCAGTCTCCAAGCCAGCAGGTGGCATCAATAATAGATGAGCAATAACTGGTTACTTTCTTCAATGCGTGTGGATGATCTGCTTTAGAAATCACAAATGACTTCGGCACGAAACTGGCAACATTTCTACCAAGCAAGTAACAAGGACAACAAGCATTCTGTCTTTAAACACCTTCAATTCAAGCACTGCTTTGACTTCTTTATGAGTGTAGGTCTGTTTGGACATTTTCTTCCCGTATAATCAGGTCTTATCTACATAAATCATTTCTTTGGGCCAACAATTCCCTTTGGAGGCAAATCTGTCAGCTTCTTCACCAGCCCCAGCCGCTGGATGTGTGCACTGTGCTGAGGGAGCCGTGGGCTCTGGCAGTGGACGTGTGAGTGCACTGGTTGGCACCTTCCACAGCAGAATCCACACACAATGTGGTGTGTGCTTTAGCTTGAACTGTATGCAGGTCGGTCTGCATGTCTTTTGAATTTGGATCCTCAACGCGAAGCATTCGGAGCACTGTCGTTAGGTTGAGTCGGTCTTTTCATTACCTTGTTATCACAGAGTGCATACCGGGCCACTCTGACCACACCTCCATGATTCCGTCCTTATCCCAGGGAATGGAATGCTCATTAGAATGTGCCCTGCCTTCTTCAGTCTCTTCCTCTGTCCCTACACTTTCACAGGAGCCCCTACTTACCATGGAAGTTAAGGACTTAACATGTTCCAGAGTCTCTTGCTGTACTTTCGGTTGAACTCACTCACTGTCCCCGAGTCCATCCTGACTCAGAGTGAGCCTATACAACAGGACACAGCTGGTCCCGTGGCTTTCCAAAAGTGTAACACTTTTTTTTTCTTTAGTCATTTTATAGGGGGCTCTTACAGCTCTTATAACATTCCATACATCAATTGTACCAAGCATATTTGCACATGTTGTCTTCATCATTTCCAAACCATTTTCTACTTGTGCCCTTGGTATCAGCTCCTCTTTTTTCGCCTCCCTTCCCCATCCTCCCACCCTCATGAATCCTTGATCAATTATATAGTTATTATTTCATATCTCACACTGTCTGTTGTCTCCCTTCACCACATGTCTGTTATTCATCCAAAGAGTCACTTTTTCCCAGAGCAGAAAGCCAGCTCATTCTCCCACAGAGAGGCTGGTAGTTTTGAACTGGTGACCTTGAGCTTAGCAGCTCAACATGTAACCCATTATGCTATCAGGGCTTCTCCTGAGTTGAACTAGAACAGTCCTTTCTTTATGAAGACATTTTGGTATAGGATAATGGTCTACATAAATCATTAGTATACATATGCATACAAGCAGACAAGGAATGGCTATAATTGACTATACTAACAAGGCCTTACTACACTTAACACACAATAATAAACCATTATAGTATAGTATAATATTACACTTACTATAATGGATAATAACACACACTGAGGAAGGGAGAGAGGCTGACCCAATGGACTATGTTGTCTGTCAGTTCATTTAGTTAAAGTTGTGCTCCTACCCCTTACACTGCATTCTCTGGGGGGAAGATCTGACACCCCAAATGACCAACAAAATTGTAGAGGCTAATGAGCTTCAAATATTTGGGTCAGTCATAAGACTGCAGGCTTCTGATGGCTGCAGGGACTGACAGAGCCCAAATCTGCAGGTCAGGAAGTTGCCTGATGACTGTCATCCCAAGAACCAGAGATCAACGGATGAGTCACAAGTACAGGATGGAGAGGGTGAGGGAGTCTTACAACACCATGCCTTTGAACTGCAGGCCACACCCCAAAAGAAATTCCCCTTTTAACTGATTGGCTACTCCCGCTGGAATACGAGATGGAAGCTGACATTCTAACACACCTGCCAAATTCTATCATTATATAACTGCCAAACATCTGAGAATCATGGTCTAGCCAGTTGACACAAACCCTGAGCCATCAGCCAATGTTGCTCGTCTTACTCCTCAGCACCACTGTGAAGACATGCACAAAGAGTCAGATACATGCTTCACTCTTACGGCAAATAGGAATTGTTGGATACTGAACCAGTCGGTAAAGGAGGAGACGGATCCCTGCTGTGCTCTATTCTTGGCACACACACACACACACACACACAATCTTTTTTGTCTGCTTAAACACTAAAGCAGTGGTTCTCAACCTTCCTAAAACTGTGACCCTTGAATACAGTTCCTCAGGTGTGGTGACCGTCCCCAACCATAAACCTATTTTCGTTTGTTTGTTTTTTGGGGTGTCACTGCCCGCTGGTGGTCATGGGAGCTACTCGGGCTGCTCCTGGAGCAGCCGTTGGATTTGAACCGCCAAGCCTGTGGGCCACAGTCCCGCACTCAACCACTTACGCCATCAAGGCTCAGCCCCATAAACCTATTTTCATTGCTACTTCATAAGTGTAAATTTGCTACTGTTATGTATCAGGCGAGTCCTATGAAAGGGTCATTTGCTCCCCCAAAGGGGTCACGACCTACAGGTTGAGAACTGCGGCACTAAAGGGAAAGGCAGTAGTACAAACACTATTGCTACTGATAGAGCATACTTCATGTCACTTCTTACAGTATTGGCAAGGAAAATAAAGCTGGTTCACTCAATAAAACTTACTACACAAATGCCGGTCTCTAGACTTTCTGGCTAATGGCAAGCCTAGATACTAAAAGCAAGACTAAGGAATACAACCTTAGGACACAGAACATGGTAGTTATCAATCCCAACAATCCACACTGCCTTCAAGCCTATCTATGTAGTTTTTTGAAGACACTAAATCTTACTGGGAGCAGATAGCCTCATCTTTTGCCCCTAGAACAACTGGTGAGTTTGAACTGCTGATCTTATGGTTAGCACTCCAATGCTTGCCTAACAGCATGACTAGAGCCCATTAGCAATTATAATGGAGTACAGGAAAAAAAACATCCAGCTGGTTTGGGGCTAAATGTCGGCTTGGCAGGCAGACATGAAACAAAAGATTAAATAGATACCTTTTGGAATAAGCATATGGCATAATATAAGCAAAAGAAACATATCTGGGCAAAATTTTATCATTGTTAAACCATTAAAAGGAAAGTCAGTAAATAAATTTCTGTTTCTTAGTCTCACTGACCTAGTTGTTAGCTTTTTTAATTTTATTTTCTCCCCTGACTTAGTTTTGTATGAAACAGATATACCTTAATTTCCTACAACATCGGTGATAATGTAATCCAACCATACTTCCTAAAACAAAGAGTGGGCTAAAAGTCTCGTAAACTTATTCATGTAACTATGGGATACTTAACTTCCATTAAGTATATTCTCCCAATGTAAGGCAGGAAACACACTAAGAGAAAGTTCTGGTGTTTAGCTCCACTTACAGTCAGGAAATAGCAGATTCAATGCTTGACTTTTTCATTAGGTCTTGCAGATTAAGATCTGCTGAGCTTGCTCTGCTTCTTTGGTATTCTAACCCTAGGTCTTTGTCTTCTCAAGTTACCCTTGGGCATTTTCTGTTTAGTTCTTTGACTTCATCCTTTTTTCCATTTGCCTTCACTACTTGACAACGAAAAATAAGTTTGAGAGCCTCTTCTGACATCTACTTCCATCGTTTCTTCCTTTCCTGGCTTTTAATGACACTTGTTTTCGTCTTGGAGAACTGTCTTCATGTCCTCCCACCGCTCACCAGGTCTTCTGTCTTCAGGGTTCAGTGCATCAAATCTGTTTTTGAAGTGCTCTTGAGATTCCGGTGGGATAGGCTTGAGGCCATGTTTTGGCTCTCATGGTCTTGTTTTAATTTTCTTCGGCTTTTTCCCGAACTTACATATGAGCAATTGATGGTCTGTTTCACAGTCAACCCCTGGTCTGGGTTTAGTTACTGATATTGAGCTTTTTCTTCTTCACCTCCCACAGATGCAGTCAATCTGATTTCTGTGTAACTCCATTTGGGGAAGTCATGTGTGCAGTAGCCTTTAGTGCTGCTGAAAAAAGATATTTGCTCTGAACAGTCAGTGGCCTTGCAAATGTCTATCATGTGATCTCCAGCTTCATTTCTATCACTAAGTCCATATTTTATAACTACTGTCTCTCGCGTGTTTTCAATTTCTGCATTCCAATCACCGATAACTGTTGCTGCATCTTGACTGAATATTTGATCAGTTTCAGCCTGAAGATATTAGAAGTCTTCAATTTCTACATCACTTGCTTTAGTGAATGGTGCATAAATTTTAATAGTGGCTGCAATAGTTGAATTTCCTTTTATAGGGATAAATATTATTCTTTTATAGACAGCACTGTACTTTGAGATAGTTCTTGAAATCTCCACTTGGGCAATAAACGGCATGCCGTTCCTCTTGATTGCGTCACTCTGACAAAGAAAATCAGAGGATATTCTGATTCAAGAAGCCCAATGCCAGTCCATTTGAGCTCACTAACACCTAGGATATTAATCTTTGTGCATTCCATTTCATTTCCAATGACTTGCAATTTTCCTACAGTCATACCTCAGACATTCTAAATTGCAATTACTAATTGTTGTTTGCAGCTGCTTCTTCTCATTTTGAGTGCTGCCCCATCAACAAATGAAGGTTTTAAAGGTTTTACTCACAGGGGCGTTATTCCAACCAGGTCTTTCGGATGGCAGTTCCCCCTCAGTCATATTTTGAGTACCTTCTGACATGAGGGGCTCATCTTCTGGCACTACTTTTGACAACATTCTGCTTATCTTCATTAAGTTTTCCTTAACTCATGCATTCCACTGGGTTCCAGTGGCTAATATCTCTGACATGGCCAACCAATTCTTTCTCCAGAATCTATCCTTAGTCTTAAAAACTCTATTAAAACCTGTTGCCTTTGGGTGACCCTGCTGGTTATCCAGCAGCACAGGAACACACAAGGCACCACGAAAGACAAGCGTACAGACAAGTGGCAGACTGTCCACCTAAGATCCAACTATTGGTCTCTCCCTGCCTGGAGTGAGTAAGAATCAAATAAATCAGAGACATAAGGTAACAAGTAACCCAAAGATGGACTAAGTGACCACATGATCCTAGCCTCCACAAGCCTTGACCAGAATAACTAGATGGTACCCAGCCACCGTGAATCAAGTGAAAGAAAAACGTGAAATGAAACTCAAAACAAAAACTCAAAAGCATAAAAACAGTAACAGGTTTATTTGTCAGGTACAGACTGGGGGAACCCTTTAGACACTTTGGCCCTTAGGAACCCTGTAAACCTTGTCCTGAACTTAACCCCAGAGTTCAACTTTCAGCCAAGTCCTGGACCCCTGAGGTGAACAGTCAACACCAAGCTGGTAGCCATTGCTTCAAACAGCCTTTGCCGTGGGATAAAGCTTAGAAGGCAGCAAGGGATGGAGAAAAAGGACCACCGATCATGGGAAATACAGAGAGGCAGTGGAGAACATGCTGGTACATTGGGGGCACTGAAATCAATGCCATGAATCAAGCTGTATATAAATCGTAGAATGAAAAACCAATCTGCTTTGTAAATTTTCACTCAAATCAACATTTACATGGTTTGTTTTTAAGTCATGGGTAGCATGTGTTTGGTACTGATTGAATATGAAAGCACTTCAAAAAGTTCTTGTAAAAATAGTATAACAAAAAATAAAAAATATTTTAAAAAATAGTATTACAAGATGATGGAATTTTCCCATGAAGTTTGAGAAGCCCTTTCTCCCACACCCGAATCATCAGACATAGGTATGTTATCAATGTCTACCAACCCAGCCAACAGTGAGCTCTGAAATCATGTAGGAAGCATGGTTTGTTATACTGCCAGGGATGGGTGAGTCGACATAAGCCAGGTGTTTCTAAAAGCTTTTAAAATAATAAACATATCTCACAGCTATGGCAAGGAAAAGCTTTCTTAAAGGCCATGACTAAGTTTTGTCAGTATAAAAATCTAATTTTTAATTTCATTATGGTTTTTTTTTTAATGGAATCTATATGGCTAGTAAAAGGCGACAACTATGAAGGTGTTTCCTTTTTAAGGTGCGGAGAAGTTTTAGAAGTCAGCGGCTGAAGTCCCCTGCTTGCTTAACCATCACAGTTAAGGCCAAATAAAACAAGTATCCTGAATATAATTCATGCACCTGTTCTGTCCCTTAAAACCATAGGATGCCTATAAAATAATCAAATACACTAACTTTTGAAACTGGCCAAATAACTAATTTCATTTCCAAACTCCAAGGCAAATCCATTCATTCTAAGGACTATGCCACCATCTGGTTTAACTTGGCAAGCCTCAGAAGCAGCTCAGGTAGTGAAATCCTTTGAACAGCCTCATAGGTTTAACCACATTTTACATGATCTGTAGGTAAACTTTTTACTTGAAAGCTCCAAATGATCCTCCAAACCCTCTGTGTAAATACACCCAGAAGGCGGCTGTAGCCAAGTTGGAAGTGTGAAGTGCAGGTTCTGGCAGGCCTCCTCCAGTGAGTCAGAGCCCATTGTGACTACAGGAAGACTCCCTGAAAGACGAGGCCTTCCTGATTTCTTTCTCATCCCTTAGTTCTGGGTTTGCTCAGAGCTTCCCCTGCCAATGTGTTGCAACATCTCGGTTTGGAGCCAGAGATTATTTTTAAAAGCTCACTTCTTGGCTTAGTGTTTCTTATTATCAGGACACACTTCTACTCGGGCAAGAGTAAGAGATGGCAAAGGCACAGAAGCTATTTGCAATTAGTACATCGCAAGAATGCTTAAAATGGTACGAAAAGTAATACTTGTCAGAAGCCGCTAATGAGGTTGGCGAGAAGGAATAAATTTGCACTCTTTCACAAACTTTAAAAATAATCCGGGGATGTAAAGGGCGACAGAGTGCAGGGAGGAGAAAGAGGTCAGTCTGGAAGCAGATTCATCATTTCCAAGATTTACAATTCAATGAGGCCTTCCTTTCCTTTTCTGATAGTCAAGGGCAGAAATGAAGATTAGCTATGCCTTGGGGAGATGTTGTGAGGCTATGAATTGTGAAGAGGACCCCAGACTGATAGCACTTTAAAGTACTGCCATCCGTCATGTCTGGCTCATAGCCAGTCTACAAAACAGGTGACATTGGCACCTGTGGGTTTCGCAGAGTCTCCCTCTTTGTCGGCGTAAAATGCCTTGTCTTTCTCCCATGGAGCAGTTGTGGTTTCGAACTGCTGGCCCACATCAGGGCTCCTCATGATGTACTATCCTAAGGCCCCAACAGTTGGTAAGGTAAAACTTGCTCTGAAGGGTATAAAAGAAATGCCAAGGATGAATGTTATTATTCAAAGTCAAATCGGGAAAAGAGGCATCACAGGAGTTCTGGTAGGGGAAATTTGATGTTTACAAATAAGGCTAATTCATTAAGTCTGGTTAGTTAGTGCTTAAGAGTGACACTCTAGAAGACTAGAAACAAAATCTTACAAGCATTACTTTAAATCACATGTCTACAGAATAGTGTTCATAGGAGTTCATTCAGACTCTGATTCCTTATTTAATCTCAGCAGTTGATATGTGGGAGGCACTGCTGGTGGCAGTGGTCATGTGTTGGGGGCTTTCTACTCCCCTAAAGGGTTAACGGTCTCAGAAACTCACAGGGCCCATTCTGCCCTGTCCTCTAGGGCTGCCATGAGTCCACACCACATTACTGGATGGCAGGGCGGGTAATCCAGCAGGTGCTGTGGAGGCT
>PVJH01041103.1:0-15225 GCA_004026705.1 Nesogale talazaci
TTCTGGTCTTAGGGTAGTGGAGACTCGTTAGTCTTCGGGAGTAATTGTTCACACACGCCTTTGACGGTCTTCACTCATCTTCGTGCTGGACCAGGCATGACCAACAGTTGAATCTTGGTTATATCTTAGTGTCTGATGGTAGAGGATGCAGGTACCACTCTGTCTGGCCAGCAAAACGAGGGACGCCCTCGACAAGATGGACTGGAAAGCGGCAGCAACGACCGGCTCAGAGCAGGGACAATGGAGATGGCTTGGCCTGGGCAGGGCTCCCTGCTTTGTGACATCAGGTCTCTGCGAGCCATGACATGGAAAACAGCCTGAGCCTGTGGCGTGCAGAGATGACACATACTTTTGTTTTGTTTTGGCATCACTGCCCTCTCATGGGAGTAGGAGGCCCAGCCTTGCTCCTGGAGAACTGCTGCTGGATTTGAACTGCCAACCCAGTGGGCCTCAGTCCGACACATAATTTAAAGCCTACAGCAAATAGCAATGCAACAGGGCAAGATCCCGTTGAAATAAGCAATACTTGGGTTTTTATCGATTAAGGTAAAGAAATCATTTTAGGGGAAGAAATAGGATTGCATGTGTTTAGATGCGATCCTTGACGGTCCTATTCTGCAGGTGAGGTCTAAGGTTGGTCTAACGAGACACCTGCCATCTCTCAGAGAAAAGGCACATCCCTCTCCCAGATACACCGCTCCCCGTGGAAGCAGCCTCTGCGGTACTGACTAAATCACGGTCCTAATTTTTCAATCCCATCCTCCAATTATGCAAAGGATTCTGTTGAAACTCGGCTTGTAAATTTCCATCTTCCCTGATGTCAATCAGTTTTTCATGCAAACTAATCAAGTGTTGCATTTTTATATTTTGAACAAATGGGTTCAAAATCTCCGAAATGTTCATTTGAAGGTTTTTCAAAACAACTTTTACAGCTCTGTTTCCGGCTCATAAAAGTATGCAGAAACAAGAGCTTTTTGTGGATGACCCAGTTACATGCTTTGAGCAGCAAAATTTCATACAATAGAAATGTTTTCCAATCATCTATTTTCAAGTGCTTTTCTCTATAGCACAAATTTCTACTGAAAAATCATTTCATCCTCGCTCACTTGACTGCTGGCGATCCCCTCTGACCAGGTGGGGAGGGGGCCGGGCAGACAGAGGGCTGCCTTACCATCGTGTTGTGGCAGGTGCATATAGCATTAGTCATTGACTGGCCAGGGAGGCCCTGTCTGGCTCCCACTGTGAGGGGCCAGGCCAATGACTGGGAGGTTGGTGGTGACAACCCCACCCAGGGTGCTGCAGAAGAAAGACCTGGCTGTCATGGCTTTCAATCCCCCTTGGCCTCATAAGCCCAGTGCAGGCCAGATCTACTCGGAAGCACATGCCCTGTAATGAGTTGGACCCCCTTCAATAGCAGCTGGTTTAGATTTCCCACCCAAATGTCTTTGTCGTTGCCCATTTTATGAGGATCGACTTCCTGGGAATTAGACCCCATCATCTCTACCCTCATGTAATGGCCTTACATAAAAGGACTTGGTGGTCTGCAGGGTGAAGGGCGGGGAGATGGGCGTGCCATGCTGACCACGTCCCTGTCACCACACTTTCTTTCTCCCTCCATCCCTATATAAGATGCCATCTGCCACCAGCCACTCTCTGATGTGGACACATCAGACGGACGTGACACATGAGGGCACCAGGATCCATATGTTTAAATATTCCTGGAGCTTAAATTATGCCTAAGGAAAAAAAAAATCAGGAACAGGACCTTATGCTTTTCCCAGAGATCCCTGGTAGCGTAGTGGTTCTGCACTGGGCTGCTTAACCCAAGGTCAGCAGTTCAAAGCCAGCAGAGAGAGATGAGACTTTTTACTCCTGTAAAGGGTGACACTGATGGTCTCCAAAACCCACAGGAGTGCTTCTGCCCTGCCCTGTAAGGTCACTAATTATCAGACTCAGTTGGCTTATACTTTCCCAGGTGTCTCAGATCCCTAAAGATATACCTGAGTCACCATTTTGAAGCATAGAGGCACTGGGTTACTGCCCAAAACCTAGCTTAGAATGCAGAGAACCAGGCTTGGGCATCTTGTTTCTAAAGGCCCTCGGACCACCCTGCTGAGTGTCCAGCTTCAAGACCCTGGCTCAGAAACTGGCTTCTTCATTTTGCCTAGAACTCCTCAGGAGAATCTTAGCAAAACACACATTCTGAGCTGGTGGGTCTGGGGTGGAGCCCGAGACTCTGCATTTCCAGCGGGTCCCCCAGGCAATGCTGACACGTGGGCCTCTCTAGAGAGTGAGCCCGCCCCTTCCCCCTCTCCCCACTGCACCCTCTGCCTGCACCCCGCACCCAGCAGCCGTCAACCGCGGCCAGGCTGCCTGTGCGGCTTGCTCTGTGCTAGCTAGGTCTGGGCCCCAGATGTGAGGCACTTTACAGCCAGGAAACAGTGAAAGAGGCCAGCCCCCGCCCCTGATGAATGAGCTTGTGTCTTCTGCAAACCACACCACCGCAGAGGGACCAAGACAGGCAGCTACTGGCCCATAAACTGCAGGACAGGAGCCGGCCGCCCGGGTGCTGGAGAAGCTGCCTGCAGCAAAGACAGACGCCTCTGGGGGCCACCCCACCCCCAGCCGTTGGCGGGCACCCAGCCAGGGCACTGTCAGCTGGGCCTCCTCTGAAACCATCTCTCATCATAAAAGTCGCATGTAATTTGTGGTCATGCTGAAACTGGCTTCTGAGTCGTGGTTTTCTTTGTCAGGGGAGGAGCTGGGAGCTGAATGGGAGGCCCTGTTTCCTCTAGAACTTGTTTAGCTGGGTGGTGAAACCGTCTTTAGATGGGAGGCTGCTAGAGCCTTTCAGGGGGTCCCCTCCTTCAACGGGTGTGTGTGTTTGTGTGTGCGCGCGCACGCACAAGGCTGCTGCCTGCTTCTGACTTTACTGTCGTCTCTGCCCAGCCCACCCTCCTTTCCTTCCCTCCCGGCCCCTCTGCTCCCTCTGCAAAGGATAGGGACGCTTTGAAGGAGCATTTGCATGTATTTTCCCCAGCAGCCTCTGGAGGGCGCTGCCCGGGCCTGGGTGAGCACCCACACGTAGCTAGCCCGAAGGAGAGCTTTTCCTCGCAGCACTCTGGGTCAGGGGCCTGGCACTCCCATTTTGCACTCAGGACTAGTGGGTGGTTTTTCTGACGCACAGGGCCGTGGCCCCGATCCTGACCATCACCCTACACCCTATGCAGGGCCGTACATCTTTGTGAAAGCCAGTAGCCTCAATTTCCTTCCTCCCAGGAGTTAGTGGCTTCGAACCCCGACCTCACTGCCAGCCAGCCAGCACTCCCCCCACAGCACACACAGTAGGGCACTTAAAACGTGCTGCTGTTGATAAAATACTGCCGAGGCCTCCTAACAGCGAGGCTTGGGACAGAGAGCAAAGGAAGTCTGCTTTGAGACACAGGCTGGGCCCGGGGAGATGCCCTCGGAGTTCTGATGATGTGATCTGCCAGACAGGGTAGGGGCACCCTTTTGTTTTTTATTTGGCCTTTCTGGCTGATACATTAATAGAAGCAGTTGCTTTTGAGTCAGTCCACACACACACACACACACACACACACACACAGTGGCCCCTTCTGTGTCAAACTAGAACCATGTTCCCTGGGGCTCCCAGGGGTTCCAGGGACTGAGGTTCTGGCAGCAGATTGCCAGTCCTGTCTTCGGAGGCACCTCTGGGTGGACTTGAGCCTTTGTCCTCTCGGGTAGCTGCTAAGCATGGTAATGTGGCACAGCTCAGGGAGGGGCCCTTCTGGATGGAGAGGTCAGTTTTATTCTTTGTGTCCACACGGACGCAGAGCGGTTCACCCTTGAGCTTGGATGCACACAGTCCCTGCCATGGCCAGGATGGAGCCCACCCTCACCCACCCTTTCCCCTGGGCAGGACCCTGAAGGTCCCTGCAATCTCCCTCACCCCATCCAGCTGCTCCCTGCTCAAGGAAGGTGACTTAAAAAATATACCTTGTAATTCATTCAAGCCCCACTCTTTGTGGGAGTGACCAGGGGCACCAGCCCAGCTATGCCTGAGGGGTGCCCGAAAGCCCCGGGGTTCAGATCCAAGAAGGGCAGTCTCCGGGTGGGTGGTGGCTGCTGAAGGGCCCCGGGCTTTGGTGAGCAGACACGGAGGCGGCATGTCCTCCTGCCCTTGCTCTGACTGCTTGCCCGACCTCAGCTCCTCCGCCCCGCTGGGCGGGCACCGCAGGCCTGGCACCTACCTCCGGGGTCCCGATCCGAGCCAGTTGTCTAGCGATTTAATTTGGTGAATTTACCACTGCGCCCCAGAGTTTATATTGGCACTTAACAGCAGTAATGTGTGTCTCTCTCGCCAAGAACCGACTGCTTTCCTGACCAAGATGGAACACCACGCACACACACAAAAATAGGTTTGTGAACTAATCTGCGGCCTGACAAGTGTCATTCACAGAATCACTACGGCAGAGCGCACTCGGAATTAAATGAGGTCGGGGTTTTCTGGCCTGGATCACAGGTGCTCTCTCCTTCTCGGTTAACAAGAGTCTGGGATGAGATGCTGGCTCCGACAGCCGCCGCCGCCATCAGCATTCACAGCAGACCCTGCTCCCTGAGACGGGAGAGGCGTGTGGACCCACCGCGGGGGCTGCCTGCCTCCTCCCCTGCCTTTTCTCCTCTTTCTTTTGTTTGCCCACTCTCCCCGTTTCTCTTAGTCTTTCCTCTCTCTTCCTGGGTGGGTTTATCGAGCCCCCCAGTCACCCTCCCCTGGCAGCCTCGCCTTTCCCATTGTAGATTATAAGGCTCTCTATATACTCGTGTCATTCAAGGGTCCAGGAGGGGCCCCCACCCGTAAAAAATACAGATATCATTCCACGGCCTGGATGCTTGTTGGGAATTTGAAAGTGGAACTTCATTGTTTTCTCATAAAGATTTGGTTCTGGGCTTTGATACTCGGAGCCCTGGTGTCAGAGTGGGTCTGAGGGGGTTACGTTCACCTGCTCGCTTCAAGGTCAGTGGATTGACCCACCTGCTGCCCGTTGGGAGGGAGATGAGGGTTCCTCCTGCCATGAACAGGTGCAGTTTCAGAACCCACAGGAGCCGGCTGCCCGTCCCACAGGGTCCCTCTGAGTCAGGACTGACAGCCAGGCTCCAGGCTTGGTGGTTGGTTCCTCGGTTGATTGGGGAGCGGAGCAAGATCCAGCTTATCTTTGACCCTTGCGTCCGGATAAGTCTCAGATCCCTGGGAGACCTGTGCTGATCCGGACAAGGGCTCTCCTTGGGCCTGGGCCTCCCAGGGATCCCTGAAACAGCCCCCGTGCCTCCCCCGGGGATGAGAGGCGCAGGAGGCCCTCCTTCCTATGAAAAGTCCTGGGCCTGGGGTCTCCATTCCCTCTCGGCAGAAGGTCTTTAGATAAAACCGGGCACCATCACCATTGAGCCCCCCTGACCATGACCGCCCGTCTGTGGACCAGAGTAGATACGCCCTCCATGGCTGTGACCTTTGGAGAGCAAGATCGCCAGGCCTTTCTTCCAAAGGGCCTCAAGAGAGGTTCGAATCGGCAGCCTTTTCAGCTTAGCCAGGTGCCGAGGGTGTCGCAAAGCCAACAGGGATCTGACTCGTGCATGGCGCCCCCAGGTGCCGCGGGTCAGAACTGCTCCATGGAGGCGTTTCCTGGTCTAACCTTCGGAGCCCCAGTAGCATTGTGGTTAAGCATCGGGCCACTGGCCACCAAGTTAGCGGTTCAACAGCACCCCCTGCACTGGGTGAAAGATGAGTGGCAGTCTGGGGAGCCCACAGGGCCAGCTCTTCCCTGTCCTGTGGGCGCTAACGGGTCAGAATGGACGAGATGGTTGGGAGTCTCTCTCACCAGTTCAAACCTCCTCCGGTCTTCCCGTGAGCCTCGGAGTGCTTAAGCCTCTGCGCCATGTGTGAATCAGGCCCCTAGACAAACATCCGGAGCTTAGGGTGGCCACGGGAGAAAATGGCGTGTTGCCGAAGCCTTCATGAAACACTCGCTGGCTCTCGGTCGGCTTCTGACTTTGAGCGTGTTTATCCTCCCATTTCAAGGTCGGGCGCCGGCCAGAGCCGTCCTCAGGCGGAGAGAGGCAGAAAAGCATCTTTCCAGTTGAGAAATTGGTTCCCCTCTGGCGAAGGCCGCCAACATAGCTTCATATTAATTTAGGGAATTCAGTCTTGTGCAGTTACCGAGCACTAGATTGGAAATGCGATCGTGCCATCTCTGTTATCTGATTCCCCCGCACACCTGAGACCCCTCCCTCCTCCACACCCCGCGCCCTCCATCCCCAAACGCGGCTGGAGAGGCGCAGGTGTGAGCTGGCTCACAAAGCCCCTTTTCCCCTCCTGATTAAGTGGTGTGTGGGAATAAAGGGGCCCGTGTCGATTCACACCGATCGGCGCCCAGGCTGTGTGAAAGCCACTTGTAATTCCCCACAGCCCCGGCTCACTCTGCAAGGCAGAGAGAAATATGACCAGGCAAGTTGAGAAAATAAATTAAACAAAGTGTCAACTTTTCTTGTTTCTCTCCTCATTATTAAGAGATGGAGTGGGGCTCGTTTATCAAGCAGGGGGAGAAATTAATTGACACGGCTTCAATATCATGATGCCTGGCATGTCTGGTCACATTCCTTCATTTTTTGGAAAGGCATTTTATTATCGTTTGCAGCAACCAGCTGCCAGAGTGCTGGTGCAGACAAGGAAGCAGGTGCATGATGATCCCTGAACGAGGAGCCCGGATGCCACCCTGGAGGGGACATGGCAGGCGCCCCCCCCCCGCAACAAGACAGCTCAGGGGTTCAGAGGTAGAAAGGAAAGAGGCGATGGAGGAGGCGGAGAGGGGGCTACATTAAGAGCATAGGTCCAGGCCCCCTTATACCTGTGCCCTTGTGTCTCTAGAGGGCTTGTTTGTGGCTGCCAGGGTGCTGAAGAGGGGTGTATGTGTGGCCTTGGATCTGTGCCCTGGCTGGAAGTCTTTGTTCTACCCAGGCTGAGAGCTGGGTGCAGCTCAGGTCAGCATCCCTGCCTGTGCTCATTGTTCTTAATAAGGTGGGGAAGCAGGGTGCTCTGTGACTCTGTCCCTCCAGGGGGCTGACTCATTGCAAAGGCAAGTTGGCAGGCAGTAAGTTATACCACCAGGCTTGGTAACCCAGTTCAGGCTGGAGCCTGAAGAGATTCAGAAAAGTCATCTACCCAGGGTCCATCCTGGATTACACTGGACTGGGGAGAGTCTCTTTGTGGTCCTTTCTTCATTTTCCCCCTGAATTGTTGTGTGGTAGTGGTGGTGACTTAAGGCTGTACATAGCACAGCAGACGCCAATCCAAAAACCTTTATCTGTGCTCTTCATTGACACTGATTCTTTGCTTCCAGAGTCTCTCCTACATATATATATATATATATATATATATATATATACCATCTATCTATCTATCATCTATTATCTATCATGTATATCTGTCACCTATTGCCTATCATCTTTCTATCTATCTGTCTGTATATCTATCATTTATCATATGTATATCATCTCTGTCTGCTTATATCTATCTATCATCTTTCTATATGTCTAGCTATCTCTTCTATCTATCTATTATCTAGCTATCTCTCTCTCTCCCACTTTCTCTTAGTTCTTGCCCCAAGGACTGTAAACTCACTACCCCACGCCCCCACCCCTCAGGTTCCTCTCCCATCAGTTACCCCACTGTCATCAACTCCAGCCCGCGCAGAGAGATCTTGAAAGAGGACCACCATCCAGGCCTCCAAGCTGCGCTGCCTTAGAAAAGCCACTTCTTCTGGGGACCACTGCAAGCTCTCATCTCCCCAGAGCTGTCACCCGGCTGCAGGGAAGGAGGCAGGGGCCAGAAACAGACCGTTGCAGCTGCCCCATGTGCTCCTTGTGCCCTTCTCCCGCTGGGCTCTGGAGGCAAAGAGCTCCTGCCTCCTCTGTTGACGTTCTTCCAGGAGAGGTGGCAGGAGAACAGGACGCCTGCCTTTGTGGGAAGGGTGGGCCGTGCTAGAAGAGCTCAGGCTGCACGCAGACCTCCGCTCTTCATCTGTCAGATGGGAGCAACCATTCTTACTCCCTGAGGGCTGCCCAGGGCGGCCGGAGTTAAAGAAAAGGCACACAGGGGGGAGTGTGGGCAAACAGATTCCTCTGCCACAGACACTGGCGGCTCTACCGTATGGAAAAGCACAGATAGTACTTTGAGGACTCGCTGCTCCGACCTGAGCCCTGGCGGCGGCGTGGCGACGCCCTGGGTGGTGATCCCCAAGGTGGAAGTTCGCAGCCACCAGCAGTTCTGGGGGAGGAAGGCTGGGCTTTCAGCTCCCCTAAATAGTTAGTCTCGGAAACGCGTGGCTCTGACTCGATGGCAGTGAGTTTGTTTTTGTTTGATGGGACTTGGGGGACCCAAACCACGGTATCTTCACTCAGCCCAGATGCACGTGCAAGCTGGACACTGAACTGGGCAGTCCCAAGAAGGACAACGCGTGTGAACCGGGGCGCCGACGAGGAAGGTTGAAGGTAGCAAGGACCGGCAAAGAACAAGCGGACCTGGTGTTGGGAGAAGGACAGCAGAGGCTCCTCAGAAGCAAGGATGGTGAGACTTTGTCTCGAAGTCTTGGGACATGTGGCCAGGAGAGGTCCGTCCTTGGGGCAAGCAGCCTGCCTGGCATAGCAGGGGCAGCCGAGGAGAGGCGGAGCCTCGACAGGACGGACAGACGAACAACCACGGCGGCAGCAATGGGCTCAGACGTGGGAGGGTTGTGTGGACGGTGCGGGACCCGGCATGAGGCTTGCTCTGCCTTGGACCCCCTTGACAGCCCCGGCGTACCCCCACCCCCTGACCCTGCAAGTCCGAGAGTGGGACTGTGGGACTCCTGTGAAGTCCCTGCATTCATTTGAAAAGCTTACATATAACCAAAGACGCCGTCCGTTCACCACTGGGGGCTTTCCAAGACCGACACCAGGTGGAGCTGGGACTGGCTCTGTCTCTTGCCCGACACTCAGTGTCTGAAAAGGCGCGCTTTCCCCAGTGTTGAGTACCCCAAAATGACAGCGGGTCAGCGGTTTAAACCTGCCTGCTGCTCCCCAGGAGAGAGCCGAGGCTGTCTGCTCCCGCAAAGCCCTCTGCTGGGTCTCTCTGAGTCAGAATCCACTTGACGGCAGTGACTAGGTTTTCATTTCTAAGAAACCCTGGTAGTACAGCAGGTGGGCAGCACGTAGCTCGGGGTGACCCCTGCAGATTGCAGTAGGATGGCACTGCCCCATCGGGTTTTCGGTGCCAGGATCTTTGGGAGGTGGACACCCCCTCCCCCCAGGACCTTCTGCCAAGGCCCCGTTGCAAAGCTCACACTCCACCTTTCCGTCAGCAGCCTGCAGCCTTCATCATCTGCTCAGGCTAGGTCTCCTGCAGCAGTCATGCAGAGGTTCTGAATTGGGATGGGGGGAGCCAAGGTGTCACATCAGAGAGGACAGCTAGCCGTGGTCACATACTCACAGGACCACCGGCTCCATCGTTGGACACGCAGTTCAAGGAAGTCCCCGATGACTGGCCCCGAGGAGGAGCAGGTGGGGCCCTGGTAGAAGCTGTGGTTTGAGTCTACCCCCTGCTCAGCTTTGGGTGGACTGGCCACTTCCATGGACTGAGTAGTGGAGCCACGTGAGAGGAGCAGGCAGAAAGAGGAAGGGCAGGACAGCCAGGAAGGGCTGCCTTAGGAAGGAAATGGGGGTGATCTGCTTCCAGAAACCCCGGGAAGCCAGAAAACGCCCTGGGCGCCCTAACCCCAGGGGTCTGGATTTCTGCTGGAAGTCGCCTCCAGGTCAGGCTGCTTCCCCAACCGTGGGGGATGGGCCAGAAGAGGGGGCGGCTATGCGAGTTATAAATATACTTGCAAGTACAAACCTTAGATTCCTCACGGGAAACCCAAAATAAATCTAACAACCGGGTTCTTCTTCCCTCCCTGTTCACGAGGCACATTCACTGGGAGCTCACTGCTGCTTTCCATGGGCCGCAGCAGCACGCTCGCCCGTGCACTCCCGACCCAGATGAGGAGAGAAGCGGGCACGTCTTTGTGCACCCCAAGCAGGCTGCATGGCTGCCCCTCCCCGGCTTGAAACACACTTCTCGGGATGTTAGCCATCTGATGCGGCTTTCCGAGCGGGTCACTGTGAAGTGCAAGTTGTTTGCTTCTTGGTTTGTTTGCTTGTTTCCCAGACTTCTCTTGTGCACGTGCGAGTTTTATAGCCTTGCGACATCTAACGGAACGTCCCATTTGTTCATTTGAAGAAGAAAGAGGGAGGGAGGGAGGGAGGAAACGGTAGGAGTGTTACATGCTCCTTGCTGGAATAGCACTTACATGCTGGTCTCCAAGAAAAGCTTCATTCAGGAGAACGTGAGAAAGTTTCATATTTGAAGGCGCCATCAGTCATACACACACCTCCACCACCTCCCAGGTGTCTCCATGGTAAAACCCACCTCCGTTTGGGCTTCAGCTCCCCAGGAAGGCTTCATGGACCCCCAGCCTCTCGGGAAGTGTGGGAAGGCCGGGGGCTTCTCTGAGAGCCCAGACCGGGGTCGATGTGCTCATGACAGTTCCGTGGGGGAACGAGTCTGCTGTCCCCCCACCCCCACCCCAGGGGCCCGTTGTCTCCTCCGTCACAGCCCTGGCTTCTCTCCACGCCACTTTCCAATGCCCCGGGAGGGATACTCTGAGGCTCAAGGGGAGCAGATAAGCCACAGGGACAACCCTCGGGCCCTTGTGGACCCTACAAGGGCAGACTCCACCCTGGCACCCACTTCTGCCTGCCCGTCCACTGCTTCGTGGGGTGACGGCAGTCAAATGTGAGGTGCTGAGGGCGAGATAGCTGTCGGAGCATGCGGGTTTCTCCCCGGCACCAGGAGGTGGAGCTCAGGAGACAAGGGCCTTCCTCCAGGGGCTCCTGGAGCCCTCACTCTGAAGCCAGACGTCTAGCGTGGCTTCACCATGGGTTAGGCATTAGGCTGGGAACCACAGAGTCGGCCGTGCTAACCCGCCTGCTGCTCCCCAGGAGAGAGGCGAGGCTGTCTGCTCCCGCAAAACCCTCTGCTGGGTCTCTCTGAGTCAGAATCCACCCGAGGGCCGTGGGTTTTCCTTGTTAAGGAGTCCTGGTGTCACAGCAGGGAAGGGTTGAGCTGCTCATGGGAAGGTTAGCGGGCCACACCCACGCAGCAGCTCCGAGGGTGGGGAAGGCCGTGGGGTCCTCACCGCCACGTGTGGTTGCTGTGAGACCACAATGGGAAAGGTGACATGGCACAACAGAGTGTCTGTGGCATCGCTTCTGTCGTCCGGCCCTCTCTTACAAGCGCAGTTCCGTGCCATGAGTCACATTCGCCATGTGGCCCAAACCTCTTCCAGCCCCCGCAAACCGAAAACACGGTGTCCCTCTAGCACTGACTCTCCAAGGTCGGGCCCCCGGCCCTGCCACGCTGCCCCGCCGTCTATCTCTGGGTGTGCTGCTTCGGGCTGGTGTACGGCTGGGGCCCCAGCACATCTGTCTGCGCCGGCATGTTTCACTCAGCGCCCTGCCCGCAAGATTCGCCCGTGTGGTCCCACGCCCCAGAACTCCGTTTATCGTGGTGACTGGAGAGTATGACAGGCTGCAGTGGCATGACATCCGTCGGACGGAGACTCGTCAACAGTGCCAGCATGATCCTCATGCCCTCTGTCTCCCAGAATCCCCTGTTTGGCAGTGGCGTCTTCACGGGTTGGTGGGGGGGGGCAGTGCTCAGCTTGTTTTGGGTCTGCCCTATCTTTCAGACAGATGCATTTCATCAAAGGTGCAGTTTATTGTTCAGAGACCCCGTAGCCCAAGAAGACTGTCCCCACTCGCTCCCCACCCGGCTCCCCCAGATTCCTGACCCCACGGCTTGGTCTACCCCTTTCACTTACGTTGGGGTATTCACCACAGAGCCCCCGAATTCATTGTCCATGATAACACACCTGTGAGACAGAAAATGACAACCTGGGACAGAATGATAACCCTTATTGATAATTAAGTGTCTGTTGCTTCTCTTGCTTTCCCCAAATGGAATAAATAAATATTTGAGACATAATCAAGTTTGTTTTTCTCAACTCTGGCCAAGCAGACAGGGCTGCTGAAACGATACAGATCTTTCAAAGACCGCAAATGAGTCTTGACATCCCCGAAATTGTTAGGCGTCCCCGGCCCAGGGCTTGAAATGCAGGGCCGTCTCCGTTCATCAGGACCTCATCTCAGCGATCCCCGAGCCCCAGGGCCTCCAGGGAGGACCGGCCAGGCGAGGAGACCCACGGGCTCAGGATGGGAAAGGAAGCAGCCCAGTGGCCCCGGCATGCCTGGCGCCCAGCTCCAGCTCCCTCTGCGTTCCTTCCCAGGGCGGGGAGCAGGGCCAGAGCCCACACGGAGACGGGCATGGTGGAGGGAGAGGGAGCTGAGTGTCAGCAGAAAGGCATTTTGGGTGGCAAGGAGGTGACTTCTTAGCACGCAGGGTGACTTGACTTTCTCTGGTCACAGTGCCAGCACCCAACCCGAGTGTTGGCAGCAGGGTGGCTGTGAAACAGCCCGGCCCCTGCTCGGGGCAGCCATCCACCGATTTCTTTCCTATTCTCGGTGATCGGGTTGGTTTAGGCTCTTCCTCCCCAGCCTCAAAGCCACATGCTTGGCCCGGCAGCCAGCCTGCCTGGAGGAGGCTAATGTGGCAAGTGCACCCGGCCAAACCTGGTAGCAGTGAGTGCCTCTCCAAACCACTGCCGAGGGATTTGACTGTTGCTCGGGTTAAGATCCAGGCCAGAGAAGGGACCTTTCATGACACACAAGCCCAGAGTAAGCCCCAGGCAAGAAGACGGATGCAGCGGCAGGGGTATCTATATGGGGGAGACCCCCGCCGGGCCGGGGGGGGGGCATGCCGAGGTGGAGTGTACTTAGCACTGAGGCATCCTCTGTAGAGCCGTCAAGGTCAGGTGAAGGATGAAGTCCTGCATGCCTGGGGTCTCAGTTTGGTCCTGGGCCTGGTCACACAGAAGGCTGGGCACGAGTCCCTGCAGACACACGATGACCGACCCCACAGGAGTCAGATAGAGCTCTGGCCTGTACGGTCAGTGGTCAGTGGCTGACGTGGGGGAGAAGATCTCCAGACCTATCTTCCGAACTGTCCCGGGATGGGCTCAAACCGCCTACCTTTGAGTTGGCAGCCGAGCACGCAAAGCAGGGTTTGTACCAGGAACTCCTGACACCACCCCCACCCCCACCCCCACCTTGTTGCTGGAAATCGGGGAGCCTATTCTTTTGTTGGGCTCTTCTGGGCCCAGTGGGTGCTCAGTCTCTCGGCTTCTCAGAAAGGGTGGGGTGAGGGTTGGAGATGGGGGGCCCTGGAGCCCTGAGGCAGCAGCTGGCTTCTCGGTGTGATGCGGGACAGGGGACACTGGTTAGTGAGTGTCGCCGGCTTCCCTGCGTCGTGGGCTGGGACAGAGAAGCACCTTGGGAATCCTAGCGTGTCCTGTGACCCTTGTAGGGACACGGCCTGAGGCTCAGAGAGGGAAGGGGATGGCAGAGGCTGTGGCAGAACTTAAAGCCAGGCCCCCCCATTGCCCTGTCGTTAGCATGTCTGCCCCCCCCCCACTCCCACGTGCAAGGGGGCGGGGGGGGGGGGGCCCTGCGGTACTAAGCAAGGCATCTTGGGTGGTGTCACAGATGGGACAGCCTGCTGGAAGCCCTGTCGGCCTGCTGGAAGCCCTGTTGGGGGGTAGGAGAGAAAAAGGAGGGGGGTAGGAAGACAGAGGCGCTCAGGATGCCTGGCAGCGGTTGTCTGCCAAAATTCTTCAGTCGGCCTTTCCTAGCAAAGCCGGCCTCCAGCTGACCCAGTACAGTGGAGAGCTGATGGCGGACAGCAGGTTTCAAACAGCCTTAAACTGGCCCCAATCCGCAGCGCGTTTGAAGCGGCAGTGGAGAAAGGATACCCGGGCAGAACAGAGGCCTGCAGCTTCTAATGGCTTCTCGCAGGCCCCAGGCCGTCCTGATGAGGTATTAGAGGAAGTAATTCAGGAAGAAAGGGACAAATAACCGGCTTCATCTGGAGGCTGACCTGGGCGGGGAGGTGGGGGGGCTGGCCGGGTCAGCACGCACAACAGGCGAGGCCCACAGCCGCTGCACAGCCCCCGGAAGCCCTGCTCCTCCGAGAGCACCCTGGAGCTCTGAGGCTGTGTGGGCCGCCAGGACCGCATGCGTGTGCCCGACCTGCACTCACCCCTCTTCTCTCTGCTTGTCCCCCTCTTCCCTCCAGGTTTTGGCTTTGTCACTTTTGAGAATGAAGACGTGGTGGAGAAAGTCTGTGAGATTCATTTCCATGAAATCAATAATAAGATGGTAAGTCGGTCGTGGACACGGACACACACACACACACACACTTTCCATTGCCTTCTTTACCTGAAGGTGGTCGGGGGTGGGCCAGGGGTCAGGCCCTGAGTGGGCAGGGATGGGCAGACAATTTTCTTTCACGTCTGAACAGACGAGAAGGAGCGGAACTGTGTTCTAACAGACAGCGCGCGCGCGCGCGCGGACGGTGGGAGCTGAGCCTTGTCTCACGCCCACATGTCACTGAAGGCTTTTGTAGACACGGGAGAGCGCCTCTGACCTCTCCGCTGTCCAGACGCAGGTGGAGGGGGGGTGTGGGGGTGTCAGGAGGTCTGCAGGCTGGACGTGTGCTTCAGACGGGGAGGAGGCCTTCCGCTCCCATAAAGAGTCCCAGAGCCACCTGCAGGACGGACGTGTTCTGGCGGATGCCGTGGGGTCACGGTCAGTCCGAATCAGCAGTGTGTCTCAGACGTGAAGGTCGAGGCGTTAAATTCTCTCCCTGTACCACCCTGCCAGAGTGAACAATCAATCCCACCCTCCCCCTGCCCTCACCTTCCTTCCGGACCTGTGACTCATGCCAGTGCCTCTCCCCCGCCCTCAGCCACCAGAGGCAAGGAGGTGGACGCTGGCGGCTGCTGGGAGACCCTGCGGGCACAGTGGTCTCAAGTCGGGCTGCTGACCGCAGAGTTGGCAGTTCAGAACCTCCAGCGGCACCTTGGAAGAAAGATGAGACTTTCTACTCCCTTAAAGAGTTGCAGCCGCAGGGGGCATCCACCCTGTCCTGCAGGGTCCGTCTCTCAGGAGTGGGCATAGACGAACTGGCGGGGGTGGGGG